>VMDO01033086.1:0-18329 GCA_007922755.1 Pedetes capensis
ACATCATGTTTGGAAGAGTGGCAGGTCAACGGAAAAGAGGAAAACCCTCCACCAGATGGATTAACACAGTGTCTGCAACAATGGGCTTAAACATAAATAAGATGGTTTGCCTGGCACAGAATCGGCAAGTGTTTCAATCTGCTGTACATAGGGTCGCTATGAGTCAGACTCGACTCGACGGCACCTAACAACAACAACAGCATGCTCTGCATATGTTTTACATAATCTTTACTGTGAAATGCCTAAAGATTGTTTACATGTTTGTAATAAAAATACCTTAGATAAGGCTGAAGGAGTCTGCTACTCTGCATATGCTTTACATATTTTTTACTGTGAAATGCCTATATTAGCTTGAAACTACTGCAGTGAACCAGCATTGTGCATTAAAGCATTTTGCTCATTCATACTTTTGGTCTCCAACTCTTCATTCACTCATTGCAAAGAAAGAATAACACATCAGGACCGTTTTAATGGTGAATATAGTCAGAATATGACATCATTCAACAATAGATAAGGGGCCATTGACACATAACAGGTCAACACATTCCCACTACATGAACATATTTGACAAATATTGGCAATGGCTTCACACAGGTATGTATTTTTCAAAATTATAGAATTGTAACATGTCAAATATTTTCTAAGTTTGTAATTTATTTTTATTTAAATTATGACTTATAATGTTGCTAATATAAAAATTGATATGCAGTTTATTAGACAAGAGAGAAAAATTTACAACCATTTATTTTGAAAGATAGATAATGTTGTACCCATTGGCTCAACCCCAGAAAAATACTCCAAGACACAAACAAATGGATCAGGAGCATAAGGAAACTTTAATAGATTGATCAGCTAACTGCCCTTAGTCCCTGGAATGGACTTAGAGGGAACAGCAACTCAGGTCTGGTCAGTTCAGGTTTCATAGGGCAGTTTAAAGGGTGGGATAATACAACATAAGTTTCCATTTTCCAGAGCTCAGCCCTTTACAGGAATTCCCAGAAATTTGACCTTTTCCAAGGTTATCTAGGGATATTTTACAAGGTTATCTTGTGACACCGACCTTTCTCTTAATCCAGCCCTTAGGCAGGCACAACCATCTGGTGACACAGCTGCCCTTATCAGCTTTTATTGAGGGCTGTTTTTCAAGGAACAAGTGATTTTAAAGTGACCTTAGGCTTGCTCTCACAATAACAATATTAACAAAGTATAATGATATTTGCAAAACAATGCTTACTGCTTGAAACTTCAGGACTGTATTAAGATAAGATAAAAGACAGTTGTATTTGTATTCAATACCATTTATATGCTCTGGTAACATATATAGACAGGACAATTAATAATTCATTTAAACAGTGTATCTTCTATGAGTCAAAATTCTGCTGAGAAAAGAGAGGAAGTTGCATTTACTTACATGAAAATTGTGGGACAAAATGTCACAGCATCTCACATGAGTAAGGAGGAAAATATGAAAAGAATATAGTAATGGGTGAAGTAGACACCGTATTTGTCATAAGCTGGGGAGAAATACTAATGAGGAATATTTTCAAACCCAGTGCTTGGATTGATGCTTTCATTTAATGTATAAATGGTGGGAGAGATACATAAATTAGAACAATGATAATAAACATATTTATTATTTCAGTTTCCAAAGATTGGTTTAAGAAAATTGATGTTATATGGACTACAAGTAATAGGTCCCCAAACTCATTTTGAATAGGAACAAAAGCTTAGACAGAAAAGTTTAGATTGAAAAAAGATGGAAGTTGGGTGCAATCATGTGTTGTACCCAGCATCTCAAACCCAGAAAGTATATACTCGGAGACACAAACAGAATGGAAAAGAAAGATTTATTCTGACTGGCCAGCCAGCTACTTTCAGTCCCAGGAATGGACTTTCAGAAAGCAGTGGCTGACTCACATTGGTTAGGGGCTCTATAGGGCAGGAGGCAAGGAAGTAAGGCTACAAAAGAGGGAATTCTTTAGCAGTTGAGGGGGTACAGAGCAATTTTTCATTCCTCAGAGGTCAGCCTGTCCTTAGGATAAACTCCAGATGTTTCCCTTATCTTGCACATCCTGCCTAGTGCTGCACATGTCTTCATTTTGACTTACTTCTCTTGCATTTCCTGCTTAATGCTGCAGATGTCTCTTCTGACTAACTTATCTTGTGCATCCTGCTTAGTGTTGCAACTTCCTTTATCCGGAGACCTTGGAGGCTAACTGGAACTAGTCTCATTGGAATCATGGCAAGCCCCACACTTTTTTTATAAAACATTTTTTTTCTCTTCTCTTTTTCCACACATGCACATCTGCAACCCCAACAACGTAGGAGGCTGAGGCAAGAGGACTGTGAGTTCAAGGCCAGAGGTAGGCTGTGAAGCTTACGGAGATCATGACTCTCAAAATAAGAATAATAACAATAATAAATGGGTTTTGGGTGCAAATCAGAGTTAGAACGCTTGTCAACTACATTTTAGGCCCTGAGTTCAACACACAAATACAGAAAAAAAAGATGAATAAATAATACAAATAATTATTAAAGACAAAGCAAAAACAATTCATAAACTTTATATTTGTATACTAGATTACCCTGAAATTGTCATTTTTTGTGTGCAAAAAGTAACATAAATAAAATGATAAAAGAAGTTGATGATACATGTTCCTCAGATGTATTCCTGAGAAGGGCTTGCATAGAGAGTGCATAAAGAACACTCACCAGCCTACAAAAGAAGACAAGCAAGTGGCAAATGTGCAAATTGATTGAATGAACAGTTAACCAAAGAAAACATGCAAATATTCATTAAATAAGTAAAAATATACTCCTTATCTTTAGTCATTAAAGACATGTGAATTCAAACTATAATGAGAGCAACTCATGGTGATTCATGCCTGTAATCCCATCCCTTGGGATGCTGAGGGAGAATGATCCTTACTTGCAAGCCAGCCTAATCTGTGTAGCCAGTTTAAGGCCAGCCAGAGCTATGTAATGAGAATTTATCAGGCAAAAGAAAGAAATGAAAGGAATATAGATAGGAAAAAATAGGTCAAATAATCTTTATTTGCAGATTACATGATCCTCTACCTATAGGACCCCAAACATTCCATGAGAAAACTCTTAGAGCCTATTAACTTCTCCAGCAAAGTAGCAGGAGATAAAATTAATAGTAAAAAATCAATAGCCTTCTTTTATAACAGTAATGAAGAGGAAGAGAAGGAAATCAGGACAACTATCCTATTTATAGTAACACAATAAAAATTAAATATTTAGGAGTCAATGTAACCAAAGACCCTACAGACCTCTAAAAGGAAAATTTCAAAACATTAAAGAAAGAAATAATAGAAGATATTAGAAGATGGGAAGACATCACTTGCTTATGGACCAGGAGAATTAATATTGTGAAAATGGCTATACTACCAGAAGATATCTATAGATTTAATGCAATCTCCATCAAAATTCTAATGATTGACATTGAAGAAATAGAAAAAAAGCAATTCTAAACCTCATATGGAAGAACAAAAGACCACATATAGCCAAAACAACCCAACATAGCAAAAACAGTGAAACAGGTATCACAACACCTAACTTCAAATTTTCCTATAGTGCCATTGTGGCAAAAACATCTTGGTACTGCCACAAAAATAGGTCTGGAGAGCAAGGGAATGGAGTTGAAGGCCCGGAGATAAACACACAACCCCCTGATTTTTGTCAAAGTGGTTAAGGATATTCAATGTAGAAAAGAAATCTGCCGAAAGTGGATATCCATGTGCAGAAGACCTTAAAGTAGACTAGTATCCTTCAATCTGTATAAAAGTCAACTGGAAATGGTTCAGAGACCTCAATATAAAATCTTAACCCTAAAACCACCAGAAGAAATTCTAGAAAATATGTTCCAACACATGGGCATAGACAAATATTTCCTCAACAATTGCCCGGGAAACATCACCAAGAATTGACAAATGGGATTACATGAAGCTAAACATTTTTGTACATCAAAGGAAACAATCAACAGAATAAATGAGGAGCCCACAGAATGGGAGAAAATCTTTGCATCCCACACTTCTGAGAAAGGACTAATTTCTAGAATATGCTAAGAAATTAAATACCAAGAAAACAAGTAACCTAATAAATAAATGGACAGTGGAACTGACCAGCAAGTTCTCAAGTGGAGAAGTGTGAAGGCCATTAAGACACATTAAACAATGCTCAATATCCCTAGTTATTGTTGTTGTTGTTGTTGTTGTTGTTGTTGTTGTTGTTGTTGTTAGGTGCTGTGGAGTTGTGCGCTACTCAAAGCAACCCTCATAGGGTTTTTAATGGCTGATTGCTTCAGGATTGCCTTGAGAATTGATTGTCATGTCCTTCTCCCATTTTTAGAATGCTGGGAATTGAATCCAGGACCTCAGAGACTACAGAATGGTGCTCTACCAATGGAACTAAGTCCCAGCCCCCTGCCAGTCATTAGGGAAATGCAAATCAAAACAACACTGAGATTTCACCTCATTCCAATAGGAATGGCTAAAATTGACAAAATAATAACAAATGCTGGCAAGAATGTGGAGAAAAAAGAACGCTTTTTTTATGCTTCTGGTGGGACTATAAATTAGTGCAGCCACTCTGGAAGTCAATATGGAGGTACCTTAGAAAAGTAAGACTAGAACTGCCAAATGACCCTATGGTACCACTCCTGGGGTATATAACCAAAGGAAGACAAGTCATCATACCACAGGGAAACCTGCACTTCCATATTTAAAGTAGCACTCTTCACAATTGCAAGGGTATGGAATCAACCAAAATATCCATAAATAGAGCAATGGTTTGAAAAACTGTGGTATATATACGTAATGACTACTAGTCATCATGAAAGAAGAATGAAATAATGTCATTTGCAAAACAATGGATGAAGCTGGAGAACATCATCTTAAGGGAAGTAACTCAGTCCCAAAAAGACAAATGTCATATGTTCTCACTCATATGTGGGAACTAAATCTAACTTAAAGGAAGAAAAAAATCTATACATATGTTGTTGTTAGGTGCCATCAAGTCATGTCCGACTCATAGTGACCCTCATGGAATTCTCAATGGCTATTTCAGGATTGTTTTGGGGAGTGAACTTCTACATCTTTTTCCCAATACATATGTTGTTGTTAGGTGCCATCAAGTCCAGTCCAACTCATAAGGATCCTGATAAGGGTTTTCAATGGCTGATTGTTTCAAGATTGCTTTAGGAGTGGATTGCTGTATCCTTCTCTCATTTTTTGCAGTGCTGCTGATCAAACCAAGAACCTCAGAGAGTGCAGCACAGCATTCCACCAACCAAGCCCAATACTATACAAAAATGAAGAATAATACTTATCTAAGAAAAGAAAGTATAAGCAGAGTAGAAAGAAGGGAGAGGCGATCAGCAGGTCTGAGCAAGGTGGGAGAAGGGGGAATTTGGAAAGGTAATAAAATAGAGGGGAAATGGGGAAGAGGAAAATCTCAGAATATATGATGTAACTATATGAATACATGGCCTGCAGCTGTAGCCCTGTGGCATCCGATCCCATCAGATCTCGGAAGCTAAGCAGGGTCGGGCCTGGTTAGTACCTGGATGGGAGAACGCCTGAGAACACCAGAGCTGTAGGCTTGGGAGAAGGACCTGGCAACCCCCTCCCCAAAATCAATCTGCCATTGAAAACCCTATGAACAGCAGAGAAGCACTGACAATAGTGATTTGCCTGTTGTACGTAGGGACACTATGAGTTGGACACTGACTCAGTGGTACCTAACAGCAACAAAGGCATTGATGTTGAGCATCTTTTCATGTGCTTATTTATTGTACTCTACAATAACAGTGAATAAACTGTGCATATATACAACTAAAATGAATATTAAATCTTTATACCAAGGGAAAGATTCCACACATAAAATAATACATTATGATTAATTTCAAATGTTATATATGTAAAGATATCTGATTATTGGCTTTCAGGGTTTAGACTAAAGATACATCCTACAGTTATATGAGGAACCATTTTGAATAATGTGTATATATCTGCCATCTCATTGAAATTTAAGCTCATTGAACTTATTTTAAAGATCATAGTTTATTATATTAACTTTGTGTCTCCATACTAAAACTTAATAATGAGATCATAGTGATGGTGGTTCCTATAAAATGCAAATATCTTTAAAAACAATCTACCAGTTCATGTACCAATATTATTCTGTTGTAGAAAATTTTAAACATAAAAATAAATATTTGCATATTACAATATGCTTTATTCATCTGAAACTATATTTAAAGATGAGTTGTATATCACAATAAATTACTTTACCTTCCATTTTCACTCTTGGAACTGTCTAAAGTTCACCAAGAAATAAATGAATGCTCTAATGCCAGCATTCTCAGGCAACTGTTAGTTTCTCAGCATTAATTTAAAATAGAGTGGCATGGGCACTAGGATATTTAAGAACTATGTGGAAAATTGTTCATACACACTCTTTTGCATTAATCAGATTAAAACTTTTAAAAATCCTGAGAAAATGTTATAGGCAAAGAATTTACAAGGTTAAGGTTTAAGAGATTTTGGCTTTTGCTCTGGAAATGAATTCTACTTCCTGTCTTGCTCCAATCTTAGGTCAGATGTAAAATCGAGGCAAGGTACAGAGACTCTGATTGCAGAAATCTTCTTTAGATGAGAAGAGGAAAAAGGATAAACAAGGCTAAGAATGTAGCCATGGATCAACAATGAAGCATTACGAAGGGATTTCTTTGTATGTATGGTATATATCCCTTGGAATGCACCCAGTGGCAATTGTGTCATTCCCAAGCAAAAGGGAGAGTACACCAGCACAATCCATGAAAATTTCACCACCCATATACTAAATCCAAACTGGCAGAAAGAAATTCCCTTTTGTTTCATTGATATATGAATTGGAATGGAATGATTCAAGCTGGAAATATTTATAATAAACAAAGATCTGATTTTCAGAGACCAAACTCTATGGGACTGCAAATTTATTTTCTGTTTTAGAGAAACAGGGTAACACACTATTAATGACCAAAAGGGAGAATTTTGGCAGGAGAGGCTTGATGTTCTCCAAACTCATTTCTATTTTCTTGAAATATAATAAAACCACATTCCCTAGCCCTATTTTATTTAATGTGAAACCAGTAGTCATATCTCTTTATAAATCAGTTATAGGTCATTCAAAACCAACTCAAATACACTCTTCTATCTCTGGATCATGTGATTAGTTTCCATAACATCATATGGTGTGAAATGCTATTGTTTGTTAAGAGTATTAATAGTAGATATTTTTTCCTTGTGTTCAATTCGAAGTTATCTAAATACTAGTTGTCCAATAGGGACCACAAAGATGAGCTAGAGAATAATGGAACTCTTAGAGGAAATGAACCAGAGTTTACAGATTACTGCCTGTTTTACTGTGATAATTACTGTGATAATTATACTGTGATATATTTGTGAGGTACTTCTTTATTTTGGGATGTAATTGCCAAATCTGAGATATTCTTTCAGCTTCTTAGGAGTTTTCACATGATTATTGTATTTAACTGAATAATGAAATATCCAATTCTCCTTTTACATGTAAGATGGGGATTAAATCAGTCTTCCAAGATGAGAGTTGCACATTCCATTTTTATAGCCTGTATGTAATTGACAAGTTTTTGGCAAATTGAAAGTGAGAAATATAAGTGAGAAATATCTCACATGAGAAAAAAGAAAGCAATGGTAATAAATTCTACAGAACAGTGTACAAGAGGGATGCAGTAGTAAGGAGAAGACTTCAAAGCATAAAAGGAATATGACTTTACAAACAAACAAACAGTCATGGAAACAAACAGGAAGAACAAATATAATAAATGTAATAATACTATGAGCTAATGACACAATGCTTGAGATTCTTATCTATACAAGCTTGAAAAGAGATGAAATAGAAAAGTTGTATTGATATGAAATTTCTTTTTTTCTTTCCAAAATATTCTTGTTTGAAATGTTTATTTTTGAAGTGGCTTATATTTTCAATCAGCTCGTTGCCTTCCATTAGAGCAATATTAGGTGTAGTTCAGTTAGGTCTGACTCATAGCTACCCTATTTGCAACAGAAAAAACACTTCCCAACAGTGTGCCATGCCCTGCACTACTGTTAGAGATTCACTGTTATCCACAGAGTATTCAATGTATGATTGTTTGGGGATTGCTTCAGGAGGGGCTACCAAGTCCTACTCCCACTTTTTGCATTGCTGGGAATAGAACCCAGGGTACCAGGGAGGGCGAAGCAGCACTCTCTACCAATTGAGCTAACCCCAACCCTCTTAGAGCAATAGCATTATATTAAAGACAAATAAAGACACCTTTCAGCAAACATGGCATGCTTTAGTTTCCATAAAGGTTAAATTAGGGTTAAAATGGTATAATTCTTCAAAAGGCTTTCACTAATCTAAATACTGTAGATACAAAGCACAGTGTGTATGTACTTATGCCTCATTTTTTAAAGGTTTGGGATGACTTGGATCTGTATGAATTAAGAAAAATAAGGAAGGCAAATCCACATTAATTTAAGTGTCTTAAATTCATAGCTAGATGTATTTAATATTTTTCTGGAGAGGGATACTACATAATCAATATTTCAGTGCCAAAAGACTGGGCCTATAGTGGGGGAACATTAGGTCAATGAAAACTGAAGAGAAGGACAATGGGTGGAGCCAAAGAATGTAGTTTTAAGAAATGAGCCAGAATGTTCGCCAAACAGAAGCAGTATTCTAGAAATTAAATTGCTGCATGAGAAAAGATGATCCCCTGGGTGAATGTGACTTTTCCTATAAAGGAGCAGTAGATACTTGAAACGAGCCAAGATATTGTAGAATTAGTATGACTTCCTGAGCAATATATCTTAAAAACTTGTAGAGTGCACATAACTTATACACTCTTAGACGAATTCATGCAAATTTATCAAGGTAAGCTTTAATAATGACGTTTGAATAACGTGTTTAAGGATAATTCTGAACTAATAAAAAAATCATAAAACTCTGCTCTTCATCTGAAAATGTGTGAATTAATTATATAGCTGAATCTTAACATACACTCTTAATTTCCTTAATTATAAATATAAGTCATATTGGACAGATTCAAATAGTGATGAAGCCACAAGCAATGAAAATAATTTGAGATAAACTTGAAAACTAATACAAATGGAAATATGAATATAGGAGAAACATTTTCTGAAAACTTACTTATAAAAAGATTAAGTCAAATAATAAGGTCATTGGACTAGAAATTGTACATGTATACTAGATATGAAAGGATTAGGAAATGTATCTGTTTTAGAAGGTTGGGGAACAAAAATTACAAAAATATGATGGAGATTATCCAACAGTGCTGACTTCTTCATATTAAATACTATTAATCTGAACAAGCAAGAAAGTTTAGTTTTTATTTTTATTTGGATTTTAGTCCCATTCACATCCTCTGGCCACTTCCATGGCCAGGAAATCATAGTTTGGCTTAATTAAAATTGTACATTTGAAAAACAATATAAAGAAGGGGAAAGAGAGTAGTAGTATTTGATAATGAGGGGATTATATGACAATGGGGAATCTCATGTGGAGAAGAAAGAGATATGCAAAAATCATGTGAGGTACTGGTTGTAAGTATTGGTTATATTGGTTATATTTATTATTAAGCTGAATAATAGTTAATATTTAATGTACACTGTATGTTGTTGTTAGTCAGAGTCTAATTCATAGTGACCCTAGGTAAAACAGGCAAAACACTATTATTAGTGCTTCTTTGATGTTCACAGGGTTTTCAATGGCTGATTGTTTTTTGAGAATGGGTTGCTGAGTCCTTCTCCCAAGCCTACAGCACCTGGTGTTCCCAAGCAGTCTCCTATCCAAATACTAACTAGGCATGAACCTGCTTAGCTTTGGAGATCTGATGGGATCAGATGTCACAATGGTACACTGCAGGCATACACTGAATAGGAGGTGGCAACAGGGAAGATTAAGGATCAGAATATTGACATTAATGTTTTTCATATTTATTATAAAGATGTAAGAGGTTTATATGGTAGGACCATAATAATGCATCTATTTACTTCGCCAGTAACAACAAATTGATTTCAGATAATTGATTTTCATTTGTTGTATAAACGATAGAATTTAAAATTCAGTTTCAGATGAGAGCTCAAGAAAATCTTCAAAGAAATATTTATATGGAGAGAACATAGAACATGATTACCAAGGGAGAAAATATAACAAATCCAGGCAAACAAAAAATCTCACAATTTTCATCTTAAGAGTTATAGTACGAAATAAAATTTCTCCACAATATGCTTGAAATAATCATGTCCACTTCTCAATACCCTTGGAATCATTAAAAACAAGTCTAATAAAATATATTAGGTCTTATTTCTTCCATTGAATTGATTTCAATTGTGTCTGTATATTTATGAAGCCTCATATATCATCTCATAGAAACAAAGTAATTATCACAATACTTTAAGATATTTTGTAATTATATTCATTTGCATAACCAGACAACATAAGCAGTCAAATATAATTCTAAAAATGAATTATTTAGTAATCTTAAATTTACCATAATCTGCAGATGGAGAGCAAATTAGAAGAGAAAAATCAAATATCACTACAATGATGGAATTTGTTCTCTTGGGGTTTTCTGATAGCCCCCAATACCAGTGGATTCTTTTCGGGATATTTTTACTCACTTATTTGACTAGTCTGATGTGCAATGGCATTATAATCCTAATAACAAAAATTGATCCTGCTCTTCAGACACCTATGTATTTTTTCCTTAGAAATTTTTCCTTTTTGGAAATCTGTTATGTAACAGCCACTATCCCAAGAATGCTCATGGACCTTTTCACTCAAAAAGGAAACATTTCTTTGTTTGCCTGTGCTGCACAAATGTGCTTTGTCCTTACACTGGGAAGCACAGAGTGTCTCCTCCTGACAGCGATGGCCTATGACCGCTATGTGGCCATTTGTAAACCTCTGCACTACGCTCTAATCGTGAACCACAAGATCTGTGTGCAGCTGGTGTTGGCCTCCTGGATCACTGGAATTCCAGTGGTGATTGGACAAACATATCAGATTTTCTCTATGACCTTTTGTGGGTCCAACATAGTTAATCATTTCTTCTGTGACATCCCTGCAGTCCTCAAGCTCGCATGTGGTAACACCTTTGTGAATGAGATAGAAGTCCACATTGCTGCTGTCCTTTTTGTCATGATTCCATTTCTGCTGATCATTGTCTCCTATGGAAAAATCATCTCCAATATTCTGAAATTGTCATCAGCCAGACAGAGGGCTAAAGCTTTCTCCACTTGCTCATCTCATCTGATAGTTGTAGTTTTATTCTATGGAACAGCTAGTATCACTTATTTACAACCCAAACCAAATCAGTCAGATGGAACTGGAAAACTGCTATCTCTTTTTTACACCATTTTGATCCCAACTTTGAACCCCATTATATACACACTTAGGAACAAGGATATCATGATGGCACTGAGAAAGCTACTGAGTTGTCAACTAAAGACAAAGACCTGAGAACTCAGAAATAATTATCTTGTAGGTTTGTCATGAAGCTACAACAACAAAAAAATAGCTTTGTACTTATATACCTCAATAAAAATAGTCATTTTAACAACTTTTGTTTCATGGAGTTTGGATAAGGACTTCTGTCAAATCAGAGTACAAGTTAGTTCATTTTCAAGTATCTAATTTTTAAAGATCAATGTTTCTGTTTATGGCTAACTACTGAGTTAAGAAACTGCCAGGGAAGCACAATGACAGAAAACTGAGATTTTTCATAAACAAAGGATTTCAGTCATGTTCAAGGATAAGTTTTCTTTATTATATCCTTTCATATATATATTTGCCTGTCAGGTCTTATGATGGAACTTAATTTAAAAACAGCAAAAGTAGCTAGTACCATTGAACCGAGGGAATCCTGTATTGTTTTTGTGTTTATTTTATCTTGTTCTGTTTTGGTTGCATTTCTCATTTCCATCTCCGTCTGTGTCCATTGCATTTTAAATCTACACATTCTGAGTGTGTTTTGCTCCTCTCATGACCCAGATCTCACTCTTCTCTTGTGTCCTCAGTTCCTCCCATTGTATTTTCTGGTCTTACTTTGGTAATATATATTTATTATAGAAGTTTCAGGAAGTTTAACTACAAACTAACAATACCCATTTATCGAGGGCTGGATTCTGGTCCTACAAAAGAGATATCCATCAAGATCCTGCCAAATATGACCTGGATTTGAAAAAAAAAATCTTTGGAGATGTAGTTAAGGACTATCAAATGAGATTGCCACAGTTTTAGTTTGGCAGCAAATCCAGTCACCATTATTTTCATTATATACATAAGGCAAAAGAGTTTAAGAAAATAAACATGAAGAAATAGCAATGAATATCTTGTGAGGGTGGACATAAAGATTAGAGTGATTCAATCACTGACTAAGGAAGGTCAAGAGAAAGCAGAAGACAGAAGAGGCAAGGAATGAAATAAACTTCAGCCAGAGTGACACTGGCCTAAAAAACTGTGAGAGTCCATTTTCTTGCATTGCTATACGCCACCAGATTTGAGGTATTCTGCTAAGTTAAACTCAGGAAAAAAACTAGTCCATGTGAACTGTGCTCTTATTAAAGTTCTTTTGGTTCATTCACATTTATTCTGTATCATCCCTGGCCACAGCTGCAATAGAACATGCAACATATTACATTTTATTTTGAATTTCAATGTTATATGCTAGTGAATATCAAAATCTCTGCCATATCTAACAAATAATTTTCACAGATTAAGTAAATATATTGAAAATTATTGTAAGAAATTTTGCTTTTCTCCCTCTGATATATATCATATAATGACTTTTTACATGTAACCCAGAATATAGATAAATTTGTAATAGCATCTAGAGCCAATTTGTACTGTACAAAAATAATTGTATCTCCACCCAAGTTACTGTTAGTTGAACAAAACTGATAAATATAAATGAAGTGTGGACATATCATGATGAGTGAAAGCTGATGTTCCATAGCCTAACAACCAGGTATAAGAATCAAGAAGAGTTAGAAAATCAGAGATAAGGAAGGGACTCCTATGTACCATTTTGCATTTAAGTATTCCCCAGTGAGTTACAGTGGACAATTAAGGAGTGTTGCTTTCTTAACTGTATTCTTGCTCATGTCAACATGGTAGAAGAGATGGCCAGGGGACCTGAATTCCATAGGGTAACCCTCAAGAAGGACAGCTTGGCACGGTGTCTGGAAAGATTTTGAGTCAGTGGTAAGCAGAAGCATAAATCCGTATATATTAGGGCAACATATGGGAAAGAATTGCAACCAGAAAAAAAATGAAGACATTTTTATTGAAAGTGAACTAGATTGCTCCATTATTCTGGAAGAGATGTGAGCTTTACTTATTTAAAAATTTGTAAAACAAGCTACTTAGTAGTGCAATATACATGTATAACACATAATATATAATTATATATAGACATATATTAATATTAAATTCTTCAACAAAGGAAAATGAATTCATCAAGCAGAAAAAGTATGGATTATTTTACAATATACTACTTTTACATATATCCTTTATTTTAGAACACCGTAATGCTCTATGAATAGATTCAACCTCTAATGAGCATGTGAAGAATATTTATTTATTTATTTAGCAGTGCTAAGAGTCTGAACCCAGAGCTTCAGGCATACTCTTTGTATGTGCCCTACCTCTGAGTTAAAGCCCCAGACCCTTTTTTAATTTTATCTTGAGACAGAGTCTCACTACATTATGCAGGCTTCCTCTGGCCTCAAATCTGTGATCTTCCTGTCTCTGCCTCCCAAGCCTTTGGGATATTAATCTCCCAAACAAGCAATAAAGACAAATTTAGAATAAATGTCTTTGAAGAAATATATTGGCTTCGGTTTTCATATGCTTCTATGAGTCATTATTGAAAAAGATGGATGATATTAAGAAAGACTAATTTTCACACTTTTTCACAAATACATAATTATTACCAATCTAGACTTAAAAATAATAATTTGTAGATAGGAAAAGTTTCATTCTTTAGTAATTTTTCATGGTGCCCTCACAAAATGGTTTTCACTCAGAAGTGTACTGAAAACCATAAGCCATACTTCAGGATTTTCTTTTGGCAGGGAAAGTGTTTGTTTTGAGATGTTTGAGAGATTACTTAATTTGAGAAAGGCAATGCTGAAAGATTCATGGGCTATATCCAATGATTCTAGTTATGGCTGCCACTAAATGTGATAAAATAATACCCAATTGACTGCATATAGGCACTGAAAAATAACAGTAATAATGAAGCTCTCTTAATATATTTCCCTTTTCTATAACAATTGACATGAGAAGCCACTTCATTTTGTCATATTTGAATACACTGTTTTAGTATTATGTGATGTTATATTATTTCTCAGAATTTTTTGGACCACTCTTCCATTTGAGATTGACGTATTCAGATAGTGTGTTTATCTTAAATCAAAATTATGATGAGCAAAATACTTTATGTATTCAAAATCTGTATCTCTGGGTCTATACAAAGAAATATGAAACACAATTCCATGTTTATGAGAAACTCATTAGTCAGATGGAGAGAAGACACAGGCATACATCATCCTCAAAGCAACTTTAAGGGAAATTGAATTAAATACAGTTTAGGTGTAAGAAGCTAGAAATTGAGAACACATTGAAGTTTAAAGTAAATTATAATTAATTCATGTAGCCCTTCAACTTGATGGTTGAATAATCTAATACTTATGAAACACTTAATTATTTTAACTATGAACAAGTATTGGCATTATTATATAAAACAAATGAAACTGATAACCTAGAATCATTTCTAAAGAGACCACATCTTGTCTCATGTTTCACATAAACATGTCCTGTCACTCAAAAATGCGATATACTTCTATTGCATGATCTCTATCCATTTTGGACAGTCTCATCTTTAATGGTTGACAACTGTCTCATAAGCATACTTAATAATACCATATACTCTCCAATTTTGATTTCCATAGATTTCATATGAGATATATTTTTGAAATGAGACTGACTAATAGCAAAGTGTGAAAAACTTGAGGATAAATTATCTAAGTGAATTTCTTGATGGCATATGAATACTATTTGCTTCATGTTGTGACTATATTGACCAAACAAAAGATTAAATACTGATCAAACATGTACCACATGATAGGAGAGGATTTTGAAACATGATGTTCGATAACAGTGATTATTTTCCTTTTATGGATAAACTAAACAGAAATACTGTTTCAAAGAGAAGTTCATAAACAATGAGAAGTATGACCAGCCAGATGCAGTGGCACACGCCTGTAATTCAATGGTGGCATAGAGGTTGGTATAAAATTTGAAGTCAGTAGCTTGCCCTCATTTAGAGTTTCTATGTAGATGTGGTACACTTTGAACCAGCAAAAAAACAAAACAACAACAACAACAACAAAAAGATATACATGCATGCCAATGGTGAACACCAAGAATACTCACCTTAGTATGATTCATATTCACAAATACCTGTCAATTGAGAACTTCAAAAATTATTGTGACAATGTCACAAAATGGAGATCCAAAGAACCATCAAAATGAACAAATATAGTGATACATAGCATGAATGATGCTTGTTTACCAAAACAGGCTATAATTACATTGCTATAAGCTGTAGTTAGATGGTGTATAGTTAGACAGTGTGTAGGAATGTCTACATATATATATGTATATATATATATATATATATATATTTCTACTTTTTCTTCTATTTCTATGTTTGCTTTATGAATATGATGAAAGAAGCACTTAATCATCATTTGCTCTTCCTTATTTAAAATTCAAAAATATGAATTGTCTTTTGTTTTTAAAAGAAATAACTGACAACAAAAATATGATCCCAATTAGCTGATACTACTGATCTGATTCTCCTTCTTTGTACTGGTGGACAGAGTTCACCAAACTACATATAATTTCTGATGTTTGAAACAAATAAATAATTTCTACTTCTAGTTAAGTAACACCAGGTTCTAACAAGCTGGTTTTCCTCCTGTAAGGAATATTAAAATCTAAAAGAATTAATTCATAACAAGAAGCATCCAATAGCTTTGGGCCCGATGTGTGTCTGTCAGCTTGCTGTGCTGTGGGGGCTTACATGTTGCTGTGATACTGAAAGCTATGCCACCAGTACTTCAGATATCAGCAGGGCCACCCGTGGTGGACAGATTTCAGCTGAGCTTCAAGACTAAGACAGACTAGGGAGAAGGACCCAATATTCCACTCTTGAAAAAACTAATCATTGAAAATCCTATAAATACCAAAGAAGTACTGTCAAATATAGTGCCAAAAATAGCGCCCCAGACTGGAAGCCGTTTAAGAAATGACTGGGGAAGCATTTCCTTTTCAAAGTAGAGCTGAGTTTAATGAGGGGAATGGATTAAAAGCCATGGAACCTCCACTCACTGATGTGGCACAACTCAAAATGAAAAGAAACATAGTGGCTGCAACAAGTTCAAACACACAAATATTATATGCACCCACAGTGCTCAGTAGTGCTTTCTTCTGCTCTACGTAGGGTTGTTGTGAGTTGCATCTGACTCTATGGCACTTAACATAGCTTTGGCAGAGAGAATCATAGGTGAAAACATCAAAATTCAGAATAAATCAGAGAAAGGGCTCACACTAAGTTTAGTCTTTGCAGTATAAACAAAACTACAATATCTTGTTACTGATTTAATTCAGAGGTGTGTATATATTATTGATTGGTTCAAAGAATAAACTGAATTGTGGTCATAGTTAATGATGCCAACAATAATCCACAAGTACAATACATATAACTTAAAAGAGGATGTTTCAGAATTTCTTGAACCACAACAATATTCATTTTTTTAAATGAATGATGTCAGATGTGAATCCTTGTATTTAAGTGATGATTATCCTTCATTTTCTATGAACTTTGTGTGCTCCATTTTACTCTTTGTATTTTTGATTTTCCATGATATTTAAAATAATATTAATAATGAAAAAGAGCTCTTTATTTGAATTTTGACTTATATTTTTCCCATTTTATCAACATAATTTTATTTTGCTTTTGAGACTTGTTCCTGTTTATCATACAGAATTATTTAATTTTACACAGCTTCTACTTAAGTTCTCTATCTTCTATTCTAAATTTTGATTCATATTAGATTCAGTTTTCTTGTCCTAAACCTATAAAAAATCTTGGATGATTTTTTACCTCTCTTCCTAAAATATTTACACTATATATCTTTTGATGTTTTTCCTATTATAGTTTGAACTGTTGATAAAATTTTGTTTTTCCTCAAAGACTACTGAGATGTCTGAATCACACTGATTTTGAATGTTCACATTTCTTGAATTTGCTATGCTATCTTTCTCATATAACACACATTTGAATTTGAGTCTTTTGCTGGATTTTCTATTACCTAGCATCAGAAGTTCTCTCAGTCCATGATGTTGCTGCATGATACTAATTTTGAGGCTTAAGAACTCTGCCCAGATTAGTTTCTTCTCGGATGTGCACCTGCAACAGTTCATTACTGGCTGGCATCCTAGTACCATTCTGTGCTTTTTAACATCTGTTTCCCGTGTCATGCTTCACTATCTGCTGCTCATTATCCTTCCATGATCTCTGGCTCATGGCTCCTGACCTTTACAGTTAACTTTCCTAATGTCTATTTGTTATCAAAATATAACAAATAGTTCAGATTGTAGACAATTAGTTCATATTGTGAATTATTTTCTGTTAGTAATTGAAACCATTTGAAGTCACAATTTAATGAATATTATGGATTAATGTCCTATTAATAATGTGAGACATTGGCCTCAAGTGATAATTCTTACATTAAGTGCTAGGAAATGTTCCCATTCATAGAATTGAAGCCTGGGAGAGACAGACCCCTTTCCTGGTATCATTCCCATTATCCTGCTGTTGTTGATGTTATCATAGCTTGTATTATAGCTTCTCCTTACAACTCAAATGACAATTACTATAACAAATTATTCGAATTTGAACAACATTAGCCCATGAATAGGGGATTTACAAACTTATTAGAGAGGACAAAATGAATAAATAAAGACTTAAATAAATCTTTAAGGATGTCTTCTTATAGGAAGAATTTCCATAACAAAGTTATAAATGTCAGTTTTTTCAACACGAATAATAACACTCAAGGTGTCAATTTTGGATGATCTCAAACAGTTTTGCTAAGCACTCTGCTCAAGTCTAAGAAATAAAACATGGTGTGCATTTTACTCCACGGGGA
>VMDO01033087.1:0-18342 GCA_007922755.1 Pedetes capensis
ACAACAACAACTATATATATATATATGTATATGTGTGTGTGTGTGTGTGTGTGTGTGTGTGTGTGTGTGTGTGTGCGTATGTAAAGAATGGGCTGGGATTTAGCTCAGTTGGTAGAGCACTGCGCTGCAGTCTCTGAGGACCAGAGTTCAATTCCCAGCACCGCAAAAATGGGAAAAGGGCCTGGCAATCCACTCCCACAGCAATCCTGAAACAGTCAGCCATTGAAAACCCTATGAGGGTCGCTATGTGTCGGATACCGACTCGATGGCACCTAACAACAACAACAACAACATGTAAAGAAATATATATATATATATATATATATATATATATATATATATATATATTTGTATGTATATATCACTTTCTAGGGGCTTTTTCCTTTAGATTTTTGGAACATAAACTAAAATATATGATATTTGAGATATGCTTCAATTCTTTCAGTTGTCTTTTACCTGCCTACTTGAAATGTTCAGCACCTATAAAGAACAATGAGAGGGCTTTGATCTGAGCATCCTTATTAAAACAAGTTTTTCAAGAAATTCAAGAAATGATTCTGTAATTTGTATGGGAGTATTAAAAGTTAGACAAACCATCTTGAAAAAGATGATGCAATTTTGGAACTCATACAATCCCATTTTGAAACTTTCTGTAACACTGCAGTAGTTAAAATGGTATTTACATGACAACATATACACATCAGTGGTACAAAATTGAAAGTAAAGAAATGAATTCTTAAATTTGAAGTCAGTTTTTTTCAATGAAAGTACCAGTTTATTCAGAGATTAACTGTGTAATCAAACAGCTCATTACCTACATTCAAGTGAATAAATTTCAACCCCTATATCATAACATATTTTTAAAGCTTCAAAGAAAATCTATGTAACTAAATTCAAGTATGATGCAATTAAAATCTCAGATGATATATAGTAATGGATATTTGTTACCCTCATTAAGGAAAAAAGTTATTAACCATGAAAACAAAAGCATACATGAAAAAATTGCAAATTATGCTATGTCAAAATTAAATGTTTATTCAGCAAAATTCATTGTTATGAAAGTAAAATGGTAGCTCACAAAAGGGCCAAAATTTTGATAAATATTATAAACCTCTTAGCTTGGATATGGAATATATATTTAAAATTAAACCTAAACAAGAGAAAAGACAAATAATTCAAATTATAAGAGGGTATAGAATATAAATGAACATGTATTCAAAGAAAAGTGAAAGGCCAGTAGTGAAAAGATGACAACATACTTGCGTAAATACATGTCAGAAAATATCAGGATAGTACTTCATACTCAGTAAAAAGGCTACAATAGAAATACAAAGATCAAAAAGTGTTGGTAAGGATATAAGAAAATAGGAATAATTATGCATTACTATTGGAAAGGTAAAATTACACAAGCACATTAAAAATCATTTAAGCATCAAGTTATCATATGGCCTAGTAATAGACTCCTAGATATTTACCAAAGAAAACTGAAAACATACAGCTATGCAAATTCTTTTCCATGACTTCCATGGTGTTATCCATACTAAATAAAAAGAATAAATGAATCCAATGTTAATCAATAAATTGATATATAAAATAACCTCAAAATAAAATAGTGTCAATAAAAAGGAATAAATACTGATACATGCTACAATATGATAAACTTCAAATGTAGTACTTTGAGTGAATGAATCCAGATACAAAAGGCCAGATACTGTGTGATTTCAGTCCACATGTGATGCTCAGGATAGACTAGTCTGCCCAGACACGTAGAGATAATTGTTGCTGGTTGAAGGAGTGAAGATGAGAAATGTCAATTAACAGACAAGTGGACTTTTTTCTAAAAGGAAAGATACAATTCATAATTAGATTGTATGATGACTGCACAATTCTAATCATTGAGTTGTTATTGTTGTTAGGTGCAGTGGAGTTGAGTCCGACTCATGGAGACCCTCATATGGTTTTTAAATGGCTGATTGTTTTGGGATTGTTTCAGGAGTGGATTGTCATGTCCTTCTCTGGTCTTTTGCAGTGCTAGGGATGGAATTCTTGTCCTCAGAGAGTGCCTCACAGCACAATACCAAAAGAGCTAAACAATTAAATTTAATATTATATGAATTTCATACCCATAAAGCTTTTTAAAACATATAAATGAAGAACATTAATTGCATAATCTTCAGAGCTGAGATTTGGGTCTTGTAAAACAATATATACCAATATAATTCTGTCCTAAATGCCTTTTCTCTAGACTATTCACCTACTAAGGCATTAACTCAGGATCATCTTAAAACCTGTATTAATTAACTTAAAAGTTAATGTATTATAAATAAGCCAAATTAAGAGCTCTAATGAATATACTGTGTCTCTCAGATCCAGCAAGCTTCTTAAGAGCTCAGACATTCAGCCTGGTTGGGTGACTCTTGTGTTCAGATTCCCAAATAATAACCTCCCAAATGAGAGGATCAGATGTCTGGTCTCTGGAAGTGGCTACAGGCATAGAATGATAAAAGACCCTGTTGACCTTTCACTCTTGTTTCATGGACTATTCTGTAATTTTCTATTAGAATTAATTCCTATGCTATTAAAATTAATTCCTTCAAAATAATAGATATAATCTTATCCATAGAAGACTCCAGAACAATGACCTATTCACTTGAACCTAGTTTCTCAGAAAAGCAGAAAACAAAAATTTCTTGGAAGTGGGAATTTGTGGCTCATGAAATAAACCATTTCTTTTCTCAAGTTGTTCACATCTTAGTTCCCACAGCTAATAAACATGTTATTGACATTGCTAAAAGGACTTTATAGGTGTTGTGTGATAGGAGCTGGGATTTAGTTCAGTTAGTAGAGTGGTGCTCTGAGGCCGCTGAGGCCATGAATTCAATCCCCAGTACTGCAAAAATGGGAGGACATGGCGATCTACTCCTGAAGCAATCTTGAAACAATCAGCCAATAAAAACTCCTTGAAGATCACTACGAGCCAGATATGACTGGCAGGCACTTAAAAACAATAACATAGGATAGGAAGTCTAAATTATCCTTGTTATTACAAGATTCCTTATGAGAAGGTGACAGGATCATCAAAGTCAAACAAGAAGATACAATTAAAAAATGGAGAGAGAGAGAGAGAGAGAGAGAGAGAGAGAGAGAGAGAACTCTTTGGAGGTGTTATGTTATTGATTACGAATATGGAGGAGGAGAGGAGGATTCAACAGATAAGGAAAACATACAGCTGTTGTAAATTGGAAACATACTCCACCTTATGTCCTCTAAAAAGCATGCAGCTCTACTGACTAATTGATTTTAGATCTAAGAGGTCCCACAGCAGTGTTCTAACCTCCAGGACTGTAAGATAATAAATTTGCTTTGCTTTAAGCCACCAAATTGTTGGTGATTTTTTCACATGAGCAATAAGAAACCAATGCTGAGTTACTAATTATCATCTCAGATACATTTCTAAAAATTACTCTAGTAAAACTACAGGGTGTGATCAAAAAATATGGTGAATGTTTAAATTAGAAAAAATTATTACTCATGAAAGAGGACTTCTGGAACTGCTTTCAGAAAGTGCCAAGAATGATGGAATAAATTAGTGTGAAGGCAGGGGGAGTATTTTGAATGGGATTAATGGCAATGTGTCTTTTCCTAGATTAATTTTTTTCTTTCAACATTCACACTATCTTTTGTTCACCCCTTGTACTATGACATTGCAATAAAGAATGTTCAACTAAGTGGAGATCAGTGCTTCACGCCTGTTATCCCAATGATTCAAGAAGCAGAGAAAAGAAGATCACAAGTTCAAGGTCATAGGCAGGCTCTGTCTAAAAATGAGTAATCAAAAATAGGCTAGGGATACAACTCAGTGGAAGAGCACTTCAAAAGTATGTATAAAGTCCTGGATTTCACCCCCAAGTACCAAAAAAAAAAAAAAAAAAAGTCTGGCTAGTAAAAACAGGGACAAACTTACAATATCAGCTCACATCATAGGAGTATGACTTTTTCCATTTACAAGAATGGACATTTTATCTAATAACTCTAGTTTCACAATTGCATATGTATTCAAAAATAAAAATGTAGTAAACTTTTATTAGTATTGTTGCTGTTATGTGCCATTGAGTAGAGTCCAACTCATAGTGACCATCATAGGGTTTTCCATGGCTGATTATTTTATGATTGCTTCTGAAATGGATTGCTATATCCTTCTTCTGTTTTTATTATTATTATTATTATTATTATTAGTAGTAGTAGTAGTAGTAGTAGTAGTAGTAGTAGTAGTAGTATATAATGAAATGCCACAGATTATGAATGCCATAATTCTATTCCCATAAATTTCCTAGCCAAAGTATATTAGGACATTTTACTCTAGATATGACTAATGAAAATAGGACAAAGTGGATATTTTATACATTCTTATGCATATGTTACCAATATGATATACTGAGAACCTCATAAGCACATTTGGTACCATCCTTTACAAAAATGTATGGCTGTATATTTCATACAGAAAGCTCATACTTAAATATTTCACATGTACTTCTTTACTATGGGGAATTGAAGCTGGTATAAAATTAACTTTTTTGAAAATATTTAATTTCCCAATGTCTTGTACAATAATGTCCTTGTTTATAATAAACATAATATATAAAACAAGTAATTAATAAATAT
This sequence comes from Pedetes capensis, assembly GCA_007922755.1. Classification (NCBI taxonomy): domain Eukaryota; kingdom Metazoa; phylum Chordata; class Mammalia; order Rodentia; family Pedetidae; genus Pedetes; species Pedetes capensis. The sequence continues at coordinate 4,663 of VMDO01033087.1, forward strand.
AATCCAATATAATAAACATAAGATTATTGCAAAATCATATGTAGTTTAGCAAACTATGAAGCATTCCAGAAGAATTAGAAAACCAGTACATGATTCCCACTGCCTAGAAGACTTTTTCATTGTCAGTATCCTCAAATTGGGACACATTTTCTCTGGCTACTGAAGTGAGAGCATGGTAGCTAGTAGCACCCAATGGCTATGACCCTTTACTCTCTTAGATTGCTTCCAGCAAGCCATCTATATTGAATTTCTTTCCACAGCAACATAGGATGTTGAAAGAAATCCATCACATTTCATTGGTGTGGCACCACACTTACTTCTCTACCATTCAGTGAGTTGTGGTTGTGACTCATCTATTGTTCATATATATATATATATATATATATATATATATATATATATATCCAAACGTGCAAAAAAGTATACACATGTTAAGAGATGTTTTAAATTCCAAAGTTAAATTGAATTATAATGGTAACCACAACAAATACCTCCTGTAATTACAGAAGTCAAAAAGATGACTTATATTCATCTTTTGTTATTGGTATATATTAAGTATTACAATGAATACATGAATACAATGAATACAATGAATACATGAAATGTGTATACTTTTATACATACTATGTTGTTGTTAGGTGCTCTTGAGTTGGGTTCAACTCATAGGGAACCTGTGTACAACAAAGTGAAACACTCTCTGATTCTGTGCCAGGCACATGATCTTTTTCATGTTGAAGCCCACTGTTGCAGCCATGTTTCAATCCATCTAGTTGAGGGTCTTCCATTTTTTTTATGGAGCTGCCATGCTCCCAAACATTGTGTCCTTCTCCAGGGATTGGTCCCTGGAGACTACATGTCCAAAGTACATATAATGCAGTCTGGCCATCCTTGCTTCCTAGGAGCATTCTGGTTGCACTTATTCTAGGACAGATCTGTTGGTTCTTTTGGCAATCCATGGTATACTCAATATTGGTCTCCAACATCATGATTCAGAATAATCAATTCTTTTCATGTCTCCTGTACCTCTCACAGTTGTATGATGTGACCGAAAATGCCATGGCATTAGTCAGGTACACCTTCATCTTCAATATGGTATCTTTACTTTTCAGCATTTTAAAGTGGCCTTTTGCAATAACCTTTCCTGATGCAATGCATCTTTTGATTTCTTGACCATTGCATCTGTGGGTGTTGATTGTAGAACCAAGTAAAGCAAAATCCTGGACTTTTCTCCATTTATCAAGAAGGTGTTTACTGACCTTGTTGTAAACACTTTAATTTCACTAATGTTGAGGCACAATCCATACTGAAGGTTGTGTCCTCTGATCTTCATGAGTAAATGTTTCAAATCTTCTTCACTTTCAGCAAACATAGTTGTGTTATCTGCATAAGGCAGGTTGTTACTGAGTCCTCCTCCAATCATGATATCACATTCTTCTTCATAAAATCCAGCTTCTAACATTATTTGCTCAGCATACAGATTGAAGATGTTCAGTGAAAGGATACATCCCTGATGCATACCTTTCTTGATTTAAAACCAGTGTTTCTTTGTACTGTTTAAACAACTGCCTCATGGTCCCTGTACAGGTTCCTCATGAATGCAATTAAGTGCTCTACTATTCCCATTCTTCATAAAGTTATCCATATTTTGTTGTGATCCAAATGTTCAAATGCATTTGCATAGCCAATAAAACAGATAGACATCTTTCTGATATTCTCTGCCAATGCCCAATATACGTCTGATATCAGCAATGATGTCCCTAGTACCATGCCTTCTTCTGAATTTACCTTGATTTTCTGGCAGTTCCCTGTCTATATATGGCTGTAGTAGCTTTTAAGTGATCTTTAACAAAATTTTACTTACATGTGATAGTAATGATATTGTTGGAAAATTTCCACATTCAGTTGGTTCCCCTTTCCTAGGAATAGGCATTATTATGGATCTCTTCCAGTCAGTTGGCTAAGTACCGTTTTCCAAATATCTTGGCATAATCAAGTTAGCACTTCCAGTACTGCATCTGTTTGTTGAAACATCTCTATTGGTATTCCATCAACTCCTGGAGCCTTGTGTTTCACCATTTCCTTCAAGACAGCTTCTATTTCATCCTTCAGTACCATTGGTTCCTGATCAAATGCAATCTCTTGAAATGGTTGATCATCCACCAATTCTTTTTGTTATAATGACTCAGTGTATTCCTTTCATCTTTTTTCCTGCATGGTTTGATTTTGTTTTTTTGGTAGAATCCTTAACAATGGCCACTTGAGGCATGAATTATTTCCTCAGTTCCTTAATCTGAGGAAAACAGAGTATGTTCTTCTCTCTTGATTTTCTATATCCAGCTCTTTGCACGTCATTATAATAATATATTTACAATAATTATATGTGACTAATGATATATTATTGCTAATATATTACCAATATGGATACATGTGAACATTAACAGTAAATATATATATATATATGTATATATATATGTATATATATATGTGTATATATATATGTGTATATATATATATGTATATATATATATATATATATATATATATATATAATATACATACATATATTCTCCTATAAGGTTGTCATGCTGTAGGGGCTTGCATGTTGCAGTGATGCTGAAAGTTATGCCATCGTATTTCATATAGCAGCATGGCCACTGTGGTGGAAAAGTTTCAGCTGAATTTCCAGACCAAAACAGACTAGGGGGAAGGACTTGGCAGCCCACTCCTGATACAATTAGCCATTGAAAACCCTATGAGTAGCAGAGAAGAATTGTTATACATGGTGCAATAAAATGAGCCCCACAGATAGAAAGACATTCAAAAGACAACTGTGGAAGAGTTGCCTCCTCAAAGTAGAATTGAGCTTTATAATGGGAATGGAGTATAGCCCCTGGCATCTCCATTTTCTGATGTGGCATGACTGAAAATGAGAAGATACACCATGTCTGCAAAGAAGGGCTCAGACATAATCAAGATCATGTGCATGGCACAGTGTTAAGTAGTGTTTCACTCTGCTGTACATAGAGTCACTATGAGTAGAATCTGACTCAAGGGCATCCAACAACAAAATAATATATAAATTCTTAAAAGTAAGTTCATTATTACTCAAATCCTTAGTTCAAGGAATCATTTTTGTATTAAAATTTCTCAGTTCATATTTCCATGTGGTCTGTTTTCTCACTGAAGTAAAGCTAATACATATGTCAGTGGTTAGCACTCATAGATTGTTGTTGTTAGGTGCCATCAAGTCTGTATCCCACTCATAGCAACTCTCATAGGGTTTTCGATGGCTGACTGTTTTGGAATTGCCTTGGGAGTGGATTGCCAGGTCCTTCTCCCATTTTTGTGGTGCTGGGAATTGAACTCAGGACCTCAAAGACGGCAGCGCAGCGCTCTACCAACTGAGCTAAATCCTAGCCCCCAGCACCTCATAGAAGTGTGACTAATATAACTTCTGTGTGTTGCTGTGATTCAGAAAGCTATATCACTGGTATTTCAGATACCAGTAGGGCCATCCAGAGTAGACAGGATTCATCTGAGTTTCCAGATTAATATAGGTTAGGGAGAAGGACCCGGTATCCTACTTCCAAAACAGCCATTGAAAGCCCTATGAATAGCAGAGAAGCACTGTCAAATATATTGCCTAATAATGAACTCCCCTCCTCAGGCTGGAAGACATTCAAGAAATGGCTGGGGAAGTGTTGTCTCCTCAAAATAAAGTTGACCTTAATAACAAGAATGGAGTAAAGTCCCTGGGACCTCCTTTTGTTGATGTAGCATGACTCAAAATATGAAGAAACACAGTGGCTACAATGGGTTCACATAAAAAGATCGTCTTCATGACATAATGTAAGGTAGTGTTTAGTACTGTTGTACCTAGAATCACTATGAATTGGACCCAAGTTGACAGGGCCTAACAACAACAACTAATGAATGAATGCAGATGATCCCTAAATTTCAAAACTATCACTGGAGAAAATGGCAAAACACAAAGCCAATCAAGTAAAACCAAAACTCTTAGACATTGTTCAGACTGGCTCACATATATTTTGGCCCATGTGACCTGTCGCACACTCTTAGTAGCTGTTTGAACAGATCAAGGGGCAGCAGAGACTGATTCCATCACTATTCCAGAATGCGTCCTTTCAGCCAGACTTGGCAACAATCTTAGCCAGTTTATAAGCAGAACTGCTACCAGTTCAAAATCTGGCACAGAGTTATACATTATCATTAATCCTGGCACAGAATCACTACTACAATGCCATCACTGAAACTTATTGGGATGGGGGGCTTCTTATTAACTACACCCAGGAAAGTAAGTTTGAATAAGATTTAATGGATCTCTTTTTTCCCCCATTGCTGTTCAGAATATTTGAAGCATGGAGCTACCTGGCAGCAGAACAGTTATCTGGGCATCTTGATCCTTCAGATATTTCCAGTGGAATTGAGCATGTTTGAATCCTTGTAGTTTCAGGCTCATCAAGGAGGAGGAATTGATAATTTCTCACAAAATTACTGCTCTGCTCTTCAGTGTCATTTTCCTAAATAATACTTTTTGAAAGTTTTGTCTTTAGTGATATTGAACAAGATTGATCTAGGTATGGCATGTAAGTTTATTTACAAGTATTTAAAGGTAATTTTTGCCAAATGAAGTTTCAATTAACAACAGCATATTAAAAAATAAGATTAATATCTGAGTCTTCCCAAGATATTAAAAATTTGTGGGTAATAGTAATGTCTAACTTCATATGATATCATACACAAAGTTATAATAATAGAGTAATTAATGTTGGAAAGCCTTGTTGTTATTAGGTGCCATCAAGTCAAACATTGAAATTATTGTTTATTTTTATTTCACTTTTGTTTTACAGTTATGTTAACTTGATGGTACGGAGTCCCATTGTTATACAACAACGATAAGACAAATTTGTTATGGACTTGAAGCAGTCGTATAATACCATTGACATACAATGGAGTTACATCCCAATAAACCTATCATGAATTCAGCATAGTTCAGCAACACCATATCCTGCACATTATTGCTTATTTACCCTTTTGGTTGTATGGCTGACCCTGGAGTCTGAGGCTTGATGCTACTGCCAAGAGTACTGCATATTGCTATCCCAGGAAAAGATAAAATATCAAAGCATGGTTTATCCTGAATGTATCTCTTCTGCACACCTGTAAAATCAAATGCCTTAAGACAAACACCATTGTATTTCAGGAACCATCTTAAATTCAGTATGGGATACAATCTCCATCACTGAAAGATTTCTAAAAAATAGTCAAAAGAAAACAAAGTAATATTGGGATGATGTAGAAAAGAAGAGATATGGTAATGGAAGAAAGGAAGGATGGAGCAATATAAAATAGGAAAGTAAATAATCATGTGCTTCAAAATGAAAGTCGGCATGAACCTGACACCATGGAGTGTGCCTCAGCATTTTAAAATTATCTAAAATCTGTGAATACTTTTCTAAGTTATGTAGCTTAGATACATGGACATTAGCTGGAATACATTTAAGGACTCTGTACTCAGCTCCCTTTGTTATGTATTGATTCCTTATTGTCTTGAAAATGGATATTTGAAATATATAATGTCTTTCAATTGGAAATTAACTTTGCTTTAGAGTGACCAGAATTTATTTAAACTCAGAAAAGGAGGAATTTCTTAGTAAGTGTGTATTTTTGGAAAGGACTTGACCAACTGTTACTCCATATTTCCATTTAAAGGCTAACGAATGTGATTTACAATTAAATTACAGAAAGGAAAAAAACAAAGAGAATTTATTAGGAAAAAGTGCTGTTACTCAGGAGAGGAGAAGCGTATAAACAAATACAAGAAATTCACCTAAATAACACAATAAGCCCCTTAAATTTTTGCTCCACTCGTTACTTTCAAATATGATCTTTAGGTTTTCTTTCCTTATCAGTAAAAACAATCTCATCATGATTCCATATGTTACTGGTCATTCATTCTTGTTAAATGTCTATCATAGTTTTGTTTAACACTCTTTAATCTTGTTAAATTTCTGCTAGAAAATGTTCTTTTAATATCATGATTACTCACATGCAACCCCTTAGGTATAACCCAAGCTTGTTTCTTATCATATTTTAGTTGAAGTAGAAAGAGTGGATTAGCTCTTCTTTCATTTCTCCTCCTTCTTCCTTAGAACCTTGGATAGAAACAAGGAGAGTTATCAGTCTGATTCTGATTGATTTTTCTTTCTGTATTGAAAACCTCACCATTCTGGAATTTAGAGACTATGCTGAGAAGAGTGATCAAAGAGAAGTTATTACTGAAGTAATCATTTTAAACTGTAAGTATTATGCTCTCACTTTCCTAATCAGTAAAAAAAAAAGTTTGAAAAATTCCAGGTATTAATGACTCTTCTCTCTTGAATAGGTCCCAATGCCTCAAAAACAGGAGATGGACATGGCAAGCCATTCCTGAAGAAATGCTGGAACAATAAGCTAATGAAAACCCTATGAGGGTCTAAATCAAAATTATAACATGAGACTAAATCAAATTTATGATATGAGTGGATTCAACTCGATGGCACCCAACAACAAGAAGTTTAGCTTTAAATTAGTTTCACCTACCTGTGTAGACCGATACAGGAAGGTCTGCCACAATATGTCCCCAGCAGTGATCTATCATGAATACATAACTGCCTACTGTTCTACAGGAATGTATTTAATATTTAATATTCTACATGGTAATAAAACATTATTTTTATTTCTGCATTAGGGTGTTTTAATTTTTTTCCTTTTCCCTTTGTCAATTTTCCCATGTTGGAGTGAAAGGCATTTCTGATTTGTGTTGAGAAGCCACTCCATTCTGGGTGCTGTGGCACATACCTGCAATCACAGTGACATGGAAGGTGGAGGCATGAGGATCATGAGTTTAAGGCCAGAGACAATCTGCATAACTTAGTGAGACCATGACTCAAAATAAAAAATAATAATAATAAAAATGGGCTGAGGGGACATCCCAGTTGTAGAGCACTTGTAAAGTATGTGCAAGTCTTGGGTTCAACCCCCAAATACAGCAAGGAAAAAAAAAAGAGAAAGAAAATAGAAAAAAAGCACAATTACTCCAGGCATATATTTAATTTGTATTGCCTAAAATCTATTTCAGTATTCTTACATTTATCCCACTAAACACCATTCACCAAATCTTGAGAGTGTAGTCATTCCTTAGATCTATAGCACACTGGCTCCAGGGAATCTTGATGCCAAGATCCACAGACATTCATGTTCCTTATATAGAATGGTATACTTTCATAAAACATATGCATAGCTTCCCATACACTTCTAATTATCTCTAGATTAATTATAAAACCTAAAACAATGTAAATGTCATATAAATATGTCATCCTCCATGTGTCTGTCAGCTTGTAGTGCTATGAAGGCTAGCATGTTGCTGTGATGCTGAAAGCCATGCCACCAGTTTTTCAAACACCAGCAGGACCACTTATGGTGGATAGGTTTCAACTGAGCTTCCAGACAAGACAAACTAGGGAGAAGAACCTCGTAGCCCACTCCCTAAATAACTAGTGATTGCAAACCCTATGAATGGTAGAAAAACGCTGTTAAATATAGTGCTGGAAAATGACCCCCCACACACACACTTGGGAAGACATTCAAAAGATAACTGAGAAAGTTTCCTCCTCAAAGTAGAGTCAACCTTAATGATGGCAATGGAGGAAAGCCCCTGGGGCCTCCACTTGCTGATGTGACATGACACAAAATGTGAAGAAACACCAGGTTTGCAATAATGAATTCAAACATAAACAAGATCTTGTGCATGGCACAGTGTCAGATAGTGTGTTGTTCTGTTATACATGGAGTCACTGTGAGTCAGATTTGACTAAACAACATCTAACAACAACAACAAAAATATTTCTTACTATTTTGTCTAAATTTGTATTATTTTGGCATTATTATTTTAGTACTTTTCCTTGAATATCTTTTATCCATATTTTATTGGATCCACAGATGCACAAACTCTCTCTATGGAGGGTCAACTGTAGTAGCTTCTGGAGCAGCTGTTGAGTAAATATGAATTTTAGCAACTCTGTGGTCTCTACTCTCCAAGATATTCATTATCATTTTTATATTAAGTGAATGAAAGCAGTCATATTCAGTCATTGTTGTTGTTATTAGGTGCCGTTGAATAGGTGTCCCACTCAGTTACCCTATGTACAACAGATGGAATACTACTGTCAGTGCTTCTCTGTTATTCATAGGCTTTGCAAGGGCTGATTGTTTTTTGGGAAATGGTTGCCAGGTCCTTCACTCAAGCCTACAGCACCTGGTGTTCCCACATGGTCCTAACCAGGCTCGACCCTGCTTAGTTTCCGAGATCTGACAGGATCCAACACCACAGTGGTACAGCTGCAGTCTTATTCAGTCATAGTAAAGTTTTGTAGAATAACAATGTAAACCACTGTCATTGAACTTAATGTTGTTCCTTGACCAAATATTTATAATGGAATTTCACTTAGTTAAAATATTAGTAAAAGTATAGATTAGAAAATATTGTCCTCATAACACATGAGAATAATAAATATAAGGAAAAGAAATAGTCTCTCCTGCTAGTCAGGGAAAGACCTAGAGTTATTTTTCACTTTCTTTTCCCAATATAATACATCAAAATTCATATAAATCATAGCACAATAGAATTTTAAGGAGATAAACAGCATTAGAGACTAATCAGTACAAACCCTCATGTTAGTGATAAATAAAAAGTAGAGAGGTGAAATAACAATAGTATCAGTACTAAAGTAGTACTTATAAGTAGCTTTTATTGAATACATTGGCAAATTTACAAAAAAAACATATTTGAAGTTAAAATTATAAGTGAATAATAAATTACAAAATTTAATAACTGGAAATTTTCAGAATCTTTGTGTAGTGTTAGTTTGAACTTCGAATTAAGATATTGAAATAGTTGCATAGTAATTATAAATTTTTTTAAATATTGAAATATTTTTCAGTTTCTGTAGTTTACATGAGGAATATTATGCCAATTATAAGCAACAAATATACTAAGACTAAAAAACATGATTTCTTACAGCACTGATTTGCAAATACAAAACCATAGTGACTAAATCATCTTCCTAAAGAATTTAGTCAAGTGTGAAGTACTTTATGGGTGGGGTAAGGAAGAAAGGGTAGGCTTGTGAAGTTTAATCATTAGTTAAGCACCATGTAATTAATCTTGTTTCTAAAACTGAATTCATATAAGTTGGCACATTTTTTTTAGGTCACATAAAGTTTTGGAGTACAAATGTAATGGCATTTGAAATATACCTTGATACGAGGTGATTGATCATAAGCAGTGGAACTTAAAATTTGTTTCTTAATTGACCACAGGATATAATCTAGGCCTGAGAGAAAGTAATTGCTTAGGTGGATCATCATTAAGAAAATTACTATTGCTGGGCGCTGTGGCGCAGGCCTGTAATCCCAGCGGCTCAGGAGGTGGAGGCAGGAGGATCGCAAATTCGAGACCAGAGGCAGTCTGCGTAATTTAGCGAGACCCTGTCTCTAAAAAAAAAAAAAAAAGTAAAAAAATGGGCTAGGGGTACAGTACAGCTCAGTGGTCGCATGCAAGCGTGAGGCCCTGGGTTCAACCCCCAGTATTAAAAACAAACAAACAAACAAATAAATAAATAAATAAACAAATAAAATAAAATTACTATTAAATATACCAGTATTTTTTATTTCCTTTAATGTCTTTATAAATCCTTTATGTACTAAATTTTGTTGGATTATTTGTGTAACAGAAATCTGAATCTTTCTCACAAATATTTTGTTATGTAGATTTGAGTATGCATAGGTTAGGAACGTGTGAGAGAGAGAGGTTCTTTAGAGAAGTTGATGCATCAGTAAGGTTAAACAGGAGCTGAGATTTAGCTCAGTGGCTAGAGTGCTGAGCTGCAGTCTCTGAGGTCCTGAGTTCAATTCCCAGCACTGCAAAAAATGGGAGAAGGGCCTGCCAATCCATTCCCAAGGCAATCCCGAAACAGTCAGCCATTGAAAGCCCTATGAGGGTCGCTATGAGTCGGATACCGACTCCACGGCACCTAACAACAACTACAACAAAGAATTTAGTGGAAGAAAATCATCCCAACAATTCTCATTTGTGTTTACAAAAATTTCATCCTATATTTAAATCAGGCACAACCATTCATTTCTGAAAAATATTATAAAATTTGTGCCTCGTCAGTAAGAAAATGTAATTAAAAATAACTCTTTAAGATATTCGTGACTGCTTCGTTAACTTCATACCAATGATATTTTAATTAACTGTGGAATAATTTGGCAAGTAGTAATTTGGGAATGTGTAATACAGACAATTTTGTTTCAAGCCAATTAATTACACTAATTGATTCATTCAACAGGTAAACTATATTTTAAAACTCGTATTAAATTTAATTTAGGGTTCTGTGACGAGCTTGAGAGAAGGAAGCGAGCAGGTATTCATATGAAATAACGTTTCTAAAAATTCAAAGCAGAGATGCTCATTTTCACTTCCTTCCTTTAAGCTTATCTGAAATCAGGCCCATTCATTGTGGCTTTATATCAGCTGAACTGAGCTTTCAATAAATCCTCACTTTGTACGAGTTATGTTGTTGTTAGGTGCCATCAGGTCATGTCCCACTCATAGCGACCCTCATAGGATTTTCACGGGCTGATTCTTTTGGGAGTGGATTGCCCCATGCTTCTCCCATTATTGTGGTGTTGGGGATCAAACCAGGGTCCTCAGAGAGCACAGAGCAGCACTCTACCAACTGAGTTAAACCCCAGCCCACAAGTTATGTATAGGATAAAAATGAAATCAACAATGGCATACTTTGGATAGTAAAATACCACCTATATAATTTATAACTCTGTTTATTTACTTAATGTTATTTGCTGAAATTTCCTATAAACAAACACTAGAATAGGATACTCACTGTGTATATGCACCATGGGAACTGATGTTGAAAAAGTAAGTGTACTGAGATGGTGCACATAGGTCAAATATAGTCTATACTATCAGAAGCATACATTAAAGAAAGTGAGTAATATTAATGATGAAGATAGCAATTATTCAAGTTGAAAAGCAATACCTAGAATAAGAGAGTTCTGACATAATGAAAAGAAATGTAAAGGAAACAAAGTTTGTCTCCAACAGTAGCAACTCCAGACATTCTGTGCAGGAAGTACCTAGTGGTGATTATCAGTGTGCTTAAGGAAGATGATGAGGTGAGGCAAGGGGGGTTGGAGGTTTATCTGAAAGCTTGATATTGTTTAATAACAGTAATAGAAATCTAAAATGGAAAGCCATTATCTGAGGGAATGGCAAGGAACAATATGGTTATGGGAAAACAAAAGGTAATGGCTTAGGAGAAATGTGTCCATAGAAAGGTAGAGATAAAAGGAGTCTTGTCCTAACCAAAGAATATTTTTTCCATCCTAGAACAGTATGAATTATATCTAAGCCTAATATTTGTGGAGACTTGGTCAGGAGTTGATGGCTGGTAAACTAGATATCCACAAGAAAATTAAAACTTGCCCCCTACCTCTTACCTTGTACAAAAATCAAATCAAAGTGGATCAAAAACTTTAATACAAGACCTGAAACTTTGAAACTACTAGAGGAAAATATAGGGGGAGCACTTGGGGACATATGCACGGACTTTGAATAGGACTCTCATAGCTCAGAAAATAACAGCAAGGATTGGTAAATGAGAATGCATCAAAATAAAAATCTTTTGCAGAGCAAAGGAAACAATTAATAAAATGAAGAAACAACCACAGAATGGAAACAAAATCTTGGGCATTACTCAACTGATAGGGGTTAATATTCAAAATATATAAACAATTCAAAATATCAAACATCAAATGAAAAACTAATCCAATCAATAAATGGGAAAATGAACTGAGCACTTTTCAAATGGAGTAAAAATTGCCAATGAATATATGAAAAAAATTGAACATATTTCACCATTATGAGTTACTGAGATTACAGGCATTTGCAACTATGCCCAGCAGAAAGTAGTTTTATTGAAAGTAAATACAAAACTTTGACATCACAGAGTCTCAAATTCATAACCATCCTCTTCAATGCCCAACAGAAAGTAGTGTCTTTTTGAAAATAGGTATCAGGCTTTGGCATCAGAGTCTTAAATGTCTCAAATTCATACCCAGGCTATTCAATTTTCCCTTTTGGATAAACTGAGGGTTTGTCTGGTTTTGTTTTTGTTTTGTTTTCTGTTTGTTTGTTTCCTCTCTATGCTAGAGATCAAACCCAGACCTATCATATGGGAGTAAAGCACTGTATCACTGATCTACAATACCAGCCATACAATTTAAGTAAGCTTTTAAAGAGTAAGATTATACTTTTGTTCTGTGCAGAATCTGGAAAGTAATTCACACAATTGTTGAGATTATTGTATGAGATATTATGTATAATATCAATAATACAAGAAATGAGTGAATTATAAACTGTTCAGTACTGACTACATTGCATGACACATATCAGATATCCAAAGAATTTCATCTCCCTTTACTTCCTAAAATCTATTGTAAATAATGTTAAGCATTACCAATTTAAAAAGTAAGAAACTGAATGACATATATACTTTTATGGTTTTGTAATCAATAATGTACTTAAATGTTCTAATTATATAGGTCAGCATATCTATAATACCTAAGCAATCAACCACTGAAAACCCTATATGAAGGTCGCTGTGAGTTGGAATGGACTCCACTGCACCTGACAACAACAATATCTGCAATGTCTATCAGCGAACTTTGGTACTTACTTGAATTTATATATTATGTAAGTCAGATTTGATATTTAAATATATTAAAATGTCTAAGAATCAGCTGGCCACAGTGGCTCACAATTGCAATTCCAGCCATTCAGGAGGCAGAAGCAGGAGGATAGCAAGTTTGAAACCACAGGCAGCCTGTGGTTTCAAGACTCCATATCAAAATAAAAAGTAAAAAATGGGTTGAGGTTGCAACTCAGTGATAGAACACTTACAAAGTATACCTGAGGCCCTGGGTTCAACTACCAAGTTCTGAAAATAGCAATGATAATAATAATGACTATAATAATATTTGCAAAATCTAAGAATCATAATGTCTTTTTTTGTTGTTTTGATTTTGGCCTTAAACTTAACGTTGTTCCTAAAATTTAATGATAGATTTGTCACAAAAATATTCCCACACAAAATACTAATATCTAAATAATTTAAACTAATCCTAAAGGAAAGATGACATAAACTGTTTTATATACTTAATTATACATGTTAATACTGACATTCAAGAAACATTTAATCTTCTGATAAAAAAGTAGTCTAAGTAGAGGAGGAAAATTGCAATTTGTTTTTTAAAATAATTTTTTTTCTTTTTTTTTCTTTATTAGAAATTTTTAATGTACATCATAATGTGATTCATTTTGGCATGCTTTTCGTTGTGACAATTTTCATATATGCAATTTGATAAGCATTATTCATATAGGTTACCCCTTACCCTCCTCTATGTTTCCCCCCTCCCCCCTTCCTGTCTAAGTTTCCCATCCAAGTCTTCTCTATCTTTTACTATATAGTATTTTTCTATATGTCCTTGGGTTCCATTTCTGTTTAAGATAGAAATTTTTCTTGTATTGGTCTTTGT
>VMDO01033089.1:0-18325 GCA_007922755.1 Pedetes capensis
ACACTTGAAAATATTTGTGTGCTAATTTTTGCTTTTGTGGAAGTGTACAGATCACAAGTAAATGTTTAAAAGATTTTTTTATTTTAAAATAATTGTATATTAACAGAAATTTGAAAAATAGTACAAAGAGCCTTGTGTACCTTTGATCCGCCCCATGGTAGTATCTTATACAGCCACAGCATAATAGCTAACCCAGGAATCTGACATTGGTATAAATGATACTCCTTGTTTTGATTTTACAGGTTTACATAAACTCATTTGTGATATATATATATATATATATATATATATATATATATATATATATTCACTATATATGTATATACACACATATATATTCAAATTTATCATCATGTTTAAATTCTGTGCTCACCAACAAATTAAAAATCAGAAGTGTCTCACAAAGATCCTCTACAATGACCCCAATGCTACTCCTTTATAATCACATCCTTTCTTGTCTTGTGACTCTTACCCCAACTTTGCAGTGCCCCATGTTAGGTGCTGTCGAGTAGAGTCCGACTCATAGAGATCCTATGCATAGCAGATCGAAATACTTCCCGATTCTGTGCCAGGCACATGATCCTATTTATGTTTAAGCCCACTGTTGCAGATACTGTGTTAATCTGTCTGGTGGAGGGTTTTCCTTTTTTTCATTGACCTGCAACTCTCCCTGTCTTTCTCCAGGGATTGATCTCTCCTGACTACATGTCTGAAATATGTAATATGCAGTCTGGCCATCCTTGCTTCCAAGGAGCACTCTGGTTGCACCTCTTCTAGGACAGATCTGTTGGTTCTTTTGGCAGTCCATGATATATTCAGTAGACATCTCCAGCACCATAATTCAAAAGCATCAATTCTTATCCTGTCTCCCTTGTTCAATGTCCAGCTTTCACAACCATATGATGCGACTGAAAATACCATGGCATGAATCAGACGCACCTTCGTCTTCAATGTGACATCCTTACTTTTCAATACTCTAAAGAGATCTTTTGCCACAACTTTGCCCAGAGCAATGTGTCTTTTGATTTCTTAACTGCTGCTTCCATGGGTGTTGATTATAGAGCCAAGCAAAGCAAAATCTTGGACAACCTCAATCTTTTCTTCATTTATTGTAAAGTTGCATACTGACTCAGTCATAAGGATTTTTGTTGTGTTGATGTTTAGTCACAACCCATACTGAAGGCTGTGATCTTTGAACTTCATCAGTAAATGTTTTAAATCCTCTTCATTTTCAGCAAGTAGAGTTGTGTCATTTGCATAGTGCAGATTGTTAATAAGTCTTCCTCCAATCCTGAAGCTGCGTTCTTCCTCATAAAGTCCAGCTTCTCAGATTATTTGCTCAGCATATAAATTGAAGAGATGTGGTGAAAGCATACAGCCCTGATGCACACCTTTCTCAACTTTAAACCAGGTAGTGTTTCCTTGTTCTATTAGAACAACTGCCTCCTGCTTCATGTACAGTTTCATCATGAGTACAATTAGGTGCTCTGGTATTCCCATTTTCCAAAGTGTTATCCTATTCTCTAACTCTATAATTTCATCACTTTTAAACTTACATAAAGAAAACCATACTGTATATGACATTAAGACACACGTATTTTAAATACAGCATAATTCCTCAAGATCTATCCACAGTTTTGCAGGTATCAATACATTTTTCTTTTTTATTGCTGAGTAGTATTCCATGGTATAGATGTACCACAATTTTTTAAATTACTAACCCACTATAAGATATTTTAGTGCTTTCCAAATTTTACCTATTATAGATATAGCTGCTATGAAAACTTGATTACAGGTCTTAGTGTGAATCTAAGATTTCATTTCTCTAGGATATATTTTTCCTTTGAATATAACTGCTGGGTTGTATGGCAGTTGTACATTTAGTATTTTAAGCATGCTATTTTCTAGAGTTAACTGTACCACTTTATATTCCCAAGAGCAATGTATGAAAGATCCAGATTCTCTGCATTCTTTCCAGAAAATGGTATTATCATTATTTTTTAATTGTAACTTTTCTAATAAGTGTGTATTGGTATCTCATTGTGGTTTTGATTTCCCTAAGGGATAATGATATTGAACATATTTTTGTGTGTTTGGTTAGAACTTGTATAATACTTTTTGGGCAAATGTTCATGTCTTGTTTTTTTTTTATTTTTTTTATTTTTGGTCCTTAGGATCAAACCCAGGGACCTGAACATGCTAGACAAGCACTTTTACCACTAAACTACATCTCCAGCCTCCTGTTCATATCTTTTACCTGCTAAGTGAGTTGTTTCTTTTTTTAACTCTTATTTCAATGTACAAATTGGATACTTGGTGTCATGTAACAATTCTTCATTTAGCTCTAGGTCTTAATGATTTTCTGTTTTTTTATTTTAAAAGATGTCATTTATGTTTGACATTTAAATCTATGATATAATTTGAGTTAATTTTTTATACAAGATATGAAGTTTAGGTTGAGGTTCATTTTGGGACTATGGATGTCCAATTGCTCTATTGCCCCTTGTTTAAAAACATTATCCTTACTTCATCAAATTGGGTTTGAACCTATGTCAAACAGTTGGTTTACTTATGTGGGGTTACTTTTGAGAAATTTAATCTGTTCCATTAATCTCTGTGTTTATCTCTCTGCCAGAACCATACTGTATTAATTCTTATAACTATATAAACCATAAAATGGGGATAGAATGATTCCTCCTACTTTATTATAGTTTTTCAGAATTTTTAAGCTATTTTTATTCTTTTTCGTTTCCAGAAACATTTTAGGATAAGTTTTCTTATATCCATAAAAAATCTTCTTGGGATCTTAACTGAAACTGAGTCAAACCTAAAGATAAATTTGGAGAGAAATGGTATCTTCATTTTGTTGAGCATTTAATCTATGAAGAGAGTATACCTCTCCATTTACTGAGATCTTTGATTACTTTCATCAGAGTTTTGTAGTTTTCACCACATATGTTAGTCAGTTGGTGCATCATTGTGGCAGAGAAACCAAATGAGGCAAACTTATGGGGGAAGATGTTTCTATCAGGAGCTCACAGAGGATCAGATTATACTGGTATTGGGGTAAGCATGGTAGTGGCAGGGGTGCCTCACAGCAAGGCAAATCAGGAATAGGAAGAGCTTAATGGAACCAAAGGTCCAGGTAAAAACATCCAAAGGCCTGCTCCAAGTAAGCCACTTCCACAAAGCTAGGATCCTGCTTCCCAGAGTTCCATAACAACCCAGGACAGCACCACTAGCTATGGACCTAATGTTCAAATATAGGACTTCTGGGGACATTTAGATTCAAACCATAAAAATTTCTCCCCTTGCCCCCTAAGTCATGGCAATCTCATAATGCAAAGTGCATTTAGTCCAACTTTACGAGTTGCCAAAGTCTTAACAGCTTCAACCATGTTCAAAGACCAAGTCTAAAGTCTCCACTGAGACTCAAGGCAAACTTAGCTGTGGACCCCTGCAAAACAAAAGACAAGTTACATACTTCCAACATATAATGGCACAGAGTAAGGATTCCCATTCCAAAACAGAGGAATAGGGGCACAGAAAGGAAAGATCAGTCCTTAGCAAGACCAGCATCCCACTGAACAAACAAATCCTATGGCTCCATGTCTGGCACCTGGTATTATCTGGGCTTGAACAGGCTTGTGCAGTTCTGTCCCTCTGGTCTTGTCATTTGTGGCACATGTTGCCCTCCTGAGCTTGATCCAATCATTGCTGGTAGCTTCCTTCGGCTGATATTTAACTGTTCTGGCATCTCCAACATTCTAGGATCTTCACTGCTGCTAAGGCTTCACCCACAAAGCTTCACACACCAGCCCTTTAGGGGTACTCCAGAGGCCACTCAACCCTGGTACATACTGTCTGGCCTTGCAGGTTATCTTCTGGAACCTTGGTGGCAGCCTCCATAACCCTTTAACTTTTGCATTCTGCCTGTCTGCAAAACCAGCACCACATTGATGACACCAAGATTTATTGCCAGGTGGAGAGGTAGCTTCACCTTTTTGAACCAGAGCTGTAGCAGTGGCTTCTGAATGCTTTGGCGAAGAAACCATTTCCATAGGTGGCGCCTTTCCAGCAGGGCCCCAGAGGCATTGGCTTTTTAAAGGCAAGTGTTTTAAATGGGTCGGCCTGCTCATACCTGGGAGCCTTAGATGGAAGGGACCTGAGCAACTCCCTTTGTGCCCTAAGGGAATCTCTATTGTCCTAGAAAGCATGTCAAGGCCTTTTGCTGCAGCTTGTCTCTTTAGCATTTAAGGTCTCCTTGTCTGAACAAATCATGTCTATAGTAATCTTAAAGAGGCCACACCTTTTTCCCTCTTCAATTGCACATTTTAGATTTTTTCCTGTACATTTTGCTGTTTTTTTTTCATAAATCTGGCTAAAGGCAGTAAGCAACAACCATGCCATACTGCCTATATCCTGCTGCCCTCATGATATTTCTTCTATCAAATTGATTAGTCCATTACTTTTGAATTCAGCCTCACTCAGATCTTTAGGAAATGGACAATTTGCAGATAAGTTCTTTGCTAGAATATAACAAAAACTGCCTCCAGTCTGGTACCCAATGGAATCTTCATTTTCCTCTGAAACTCTGGAAGCTTCATCCACACTTCTATTGGCAGTGGCATTCTGGTCTTTCTTACTTGCATCAAAACTGCCCTTCAAGCTGTGCTTGCAGCATTCAAGGGCTTTCACTCATATCTCAAAACTCTTCCAAATTTCTCCTGCAAATAAGTTCCAATGGCCTAGCAATCACATGGTTAGGTTTCTTCACAGCAATAAACCCATTCTATGGTATCAATTTTCTATATTAGTCAGCTGGTGTGTTGCTGTGGCATAGAAACTGACCAAGGCAAACTTATGGGGGAAGAGATATTTGGGGAGGATCACAGTTAGAGGATCAGTCCATAATGGTTACAGGGCAGGAGTGGGAACAGGGGCTATGGAAGATGACTTCATGGCACAGCAGAATGGAAACAGAGCTTACTGGAACTAGAGGTCTTGGTAAAAACCTCCAAAGATCTGCCCCCAGTGAGTTGCATTCATAAAGCTAGGATCCCACTGCCCAAAGTTCCATAACCTCTCAGGGCAGCACCAGCATCTAAGGGTCCAATGTTCAGACACATGACATTTGGGGAACATTTAGATCCAAACAATAACACCATAGCAGTTTTGTATATGTTTTATGGGATTTATATCTAAGCATTTAATTTTATTTTAGTAAATTACAAAAGGTTTTGTGTTTTTAACTTGTTTCTAAAAGTTCTTCACTAATATATAAAAACAATTAATTTTGGTATGTTCATCACATGTTCTTGATGAACTCACTAGTTCTAGGGTTTGAGGGGATTCCTTGGAATGTTGTACATACATTGTCATGTTATCTGCAAGTACAAAAAGTTTCATTTCTTCCTATCTATATACTTATATGAAATTTTCTTGATTTATTGAAGTGATAGTTTCCAGCAAAATGCTAAATAAAAATAGTGAGTGTAGACCTCCTTGCCTTACTCCCATTCTTAGTGGAAAAGCACTGTGAGTAAACTTTTCTGAAAGATTTAAGGTTTAAGTGTCTACTGATTGTTTTCCATGTGCCTATACAGTTGCTCTAACATTTGTTGAAAAGACTATCTTTTCCCTACTGAATTGCCTTCTCTGCTTTGTCAAGAGCCTGTTGGCTATATTTGTGTGGATCTACAGAGGGTGCCAAAAACCATATACACATTTTTAAAAGGAAAGAACTGTATTAAAATTATAATACTCAATATATACAGATAACAAAAGATAATTACAAGTCACATTTGACTTATAATTATCATAGCAAAAGAAGCAGGACTTGTTCTTGTGGGAGCCCTCCCAGGTCTACAATACTGTGTACAACAGAATGAAACACTCCCTGACACTGTGCCATGCCCAGCACTACGTCAGAGCTTCTCTGCTATTCATAGGATTTTCAACCGCTGATGGTTTTGGGAGTGGTCTGCCAGGTCCTTTTCCCATTTTTGCCATGCTGGGGATCCAACCCAGGACCTCAGAGTGTGCAGAGCAGCACTCTACCAACTAAGCTAAACCCCAGGCCTGCAAAGCAATAGACTTTTGTATATTAACCTTGCAACTTGCATTGTTGCTACAATCAGTTCTGAGTTCCAGCAGTTTCTTTTGTTGTGGTTGATTCTTTGGGATTTTTTTCAGTAGTTGGGGGCTGAATCCAGAACCTCATGCATATTTTGCAAGTGCTTTACCACTGAGCTGCACCCTCAGGCCATTTCTTAATTTTTTATCTTGAGACAAAGTCTCGCTAAGTTACACAGGCTGCCTCTGGCCATGAGCCTACAATCCTCCTGCCTCAGCCTCCCAAATCACTGGGACTCCAGGCATGTGCCATTGAGCTTGGCTTTCTTTGGGATTTTCTACATAGACAATCATGTCATCTAACAACAAAGATAATTCTATTTCTTCCTTGCCAGTACATATAGCTTTTATTTCTTTATCTGGTCTTATTCCATTAGCTAGAACTTCTAATAAGATAGTCAACAGAAATAGTCAGTAGGAACATCCTTATCTTATTCCCAATTTTAGGGAGAAAGCATATAGTCTCTCACTATTAAGTATGATATTAGCTGTAACAATTTTTGGAGATGTTTTTAATCAAGTTAAGGTAGTTGCCTTTTATTCCTAGTTTATTGTAAGTTTTTATTATAAGTAAGTGATTTTGTTAAATGCCTTTTCTGCATATATTGATATGATTAAGTTATTTCTCTTCTTTATCCTTTTGATGTAATGGGTTGCATTAACAAATGCTGAACTAGTCTTGCATAGTTTCATTCCTTTTTAAAGCTGAATAATATTTCATTGCATGTAATGGTCCATTTTGTTTATTCCTTCATCAGTTGATGGGCATTTGGCTTCTTTCCACAATTTGACCACTACAAATAATACTACCATGAATATTCATGCACCAATTTTTGTTTAAATGTATATCCTCAATAGTTCTGAGTGTATACTTAGGAATGGAGTTGCTAAGTCATAGGATATTCTAAGTTCAGCTTTTGAACTGCCCAACTATTTCCCAGCAACTACACCATTTTACATTCCCAACATTAATGAATAAGAATTCAAAATTCTCCATATCCTTGCCAGCAAATGTTTGTTTTTTTGAGTATTGACATCTTAGTGGGTGTGAAGTGGATATGGTTTGGCTATCCATTTTCCTAATGACCAAGAATGCTGAACATCCCTTTATGTGTTTATTGACCATCTGGAAATATTCTTTGAAGAAATGTTTGTTCAAATCCATTATCATTTTTAACTGGGTTATCTTTAATTTATTGTTGAATTTTAAGAGTTATTTGTATATTTGGGATATGAGAATCTTATCAGATTTAATATTTACAAATACTTCCCTAATTCTTTGTCTTGTCTTTTTACTTTGTTGTTAGCGTCCTTTGAAACACAAAAGTTTTAAATTTTCATGAAGTTCAATTTATTGATTTTTAATTTCATTGGCTGCTCTGTACTCTCTGAGAACCCAAGTTTGATCCTAAGCGCCACAAAAATGGGAGAAGCATGTGGCAATCCACTCCCAAAGCAATCCTGAAACAATCAGCCATTGAAAACACTATGAGTGTCACTACGAGTTGAACCTGATTTGACAGCACTTAACAACAACAATTTCATTGGTCTTTCAGTTTCCTACCTATGAAACTAGTGCTCAAAGTCATGAAAATTTATGCCTTTGTTTTCTTCTAAGTTTTATAGTTTTAACTCATACATTTAGATCTTTGATCTACTTTTATTTTTATATATAGTATCATGATTTGAGATGTCAATATTTAGTTGTCCCAATATGTTTTGAAGAAATTATTCTTTCTCCATTGAATTTCCTTGATGCCACTGTTGAAAATCATTCGGCTTTAAATGTATGGATTTTCTGGGCACTGTAGTGTGTGCCTGTAGTTCCAGGCACTCTGGAGGCTAAGGCAGTAGAACTGCTCAAGCCTAGGGAGTTGAACACCAACCTCAGCAATATTTATTACTGGACTCTTAATTCAATTTCATTAACCTATATGTCTGTCCTTAGGCCAGTGTTATACTGTGTATTAATGTCACTTTGCAGGAAACTTTGAAATTTGGAAATGTGAGTTCTCCAGCTTTTTCATCTTTTCCCCCCAGAATTGTTGTTATGGCTATTCAGGGTCATTTGCTTTCCATATGAGTTTTACGATTAGCATGTCTTCTGATCACTGAACATGGGAGGTCTTCCTTAGCACTTCCTTAATTTTCAAAATAATATTTTAATTATTCATTTATTTATTTTATTTAATTTAATGCAGTACTTGGAGGTTGAACCCAGGGCCTTGCACATACTTTGCAAGTGCTCTACCAGTGGGCTGCACCCTCAGCCCATTTTATATTTTTTATCTTGAGACAGGGTCTCACTAAGTTACATAGGCTGGCTCTGGCTTCGAACCTGCAATCCTTTTGTTTCTACTTCCTGAGCTGCTGGAATTATAGGCATAAGCCACTGCACCTGGTTCACAATAATTTTTTATTGAAATTTTTTATTTTTTTATTTTCAGTTTAAAAGTCTCATACTTCTTTGGTTAAATATGTTCCTAAGTATTTTACTCTCTTTGATGCTGTGGTAAATGGAACTGTTTTCCTAATTTTATTTTTAGATTTTTCACTGTTAGTGTATAGAAATATAACTGATATTTGTGTATTGATCTTGTATGCTGCAACCTTGCTATGCTCATTTATTATATCTAATAGGATTTTGTGGATTTCTTAGGATTTTCTATATACACAATCATGTTCTCTACAAACAGAGGAAGTTTAATTTCTTACTTTCCAATCTAGGTGCTTTTTATTTCTATTTGTTGCATAACTTCCCAGGCTAAAATTTTCAGCCCAATTTGACCGAAAGTGTCAAGAACAGACACCTTTGTGTTATTCCTGATCTTTAGAGGAAAGCATTGTCTTAAAGCATTAGATATGAAGTTAGTCATCAGTTTTTCTTAGATACCTTTTAAAAGGTTGGTGAAGTTACTTTGTATTCATAGTTGTTGATTGTTTTTATTACAAAAGGGTATTGGATTTCATTAAATTGTTACTCTGTGTCTACTGAGATGACCATTTGACTGTTGCTCATTTTTTAATTAATAAGATGTCTTACACTGATTCTTTTGGGGGTGGTAAGGGATTGAACCCAGGGCCTTGCACATACCAATTAAGTGTTATGCCACTGAGATACACCACCAACCCACACTGATATTTAAATGCTTAACCAAACTTGGATTTGTTATATAAATTTCACTTACTCATGGCATATAATGCTTTAAATGTCCTTTACTGAGATATAGTTAACATACCAGATAATTATCCCACAAAGTATACAATTCAATGAATTTCAGAATATTCATGGGCATACTACCATACCACATTCAAATTCTGAACATTTAATCACTATAAAAAGAAATTCCATACCCATTACAACTTACTTTATGGGAAGTTTTCAATTACATAGCCAAGCGTTTTACTTGTTATAGGTGTATTTGGATATTCTATATCTTCCTGAGTCAGTCTTAGTAGTTTGCCTCTTTTCAGAAATTAGTCCACTTCATCTAGATCAGCTTATTTTGTTGACAGATAATTGTTCCTATTACTTTCTTATAATCCTTTTTACTTATTTTAATAATGTCAGCAGTACCAGCGGCTCGGGAGGTGGAGGCAGGAGGATCGCAAGTTTGAGACCAGAGGCAGTCTGTGTAACTTAGTGAGACCCTATCTCAAAAAGTAAAAAAAAAATGGGCTAAGGGTGCAGCTCAGTGGTCCAGCACTTGCAGAGCATGCAAGCATGAGGCCCTGGGTTCAACCCCCAGTACCACACACACACACACACACACACACACACACACAAATAATGTCAGCAATAATGCTCTCTCATTAATTCCTGAGTTCATTAATTTGCATAATCTCTTTTTTATTAGTTATACAGATAAAAGCTACTCAATTTTTTGATCTTTTCAAAGAACCAACTTTTGGTTTCAATGATTTTCTCTACTTTTTCATTTATTGATATTTCTCATATAATCTTTATTATTTCTTTCTTTCTGCCTGGTTTTAGTTTTTCTCTTCTAGTTTCTTAAAGTAGAAGGTTGAGTTATTGATTTGAACTCTTTCTTATTTTTCAATATAGGAATTTATAATAATAAATTTCCCTCTAACCAACATTTTTGCTAAATCTCAACAATTTTGGTATGGTATGCTTTTGTTTTCATTCATTGTAGAGTATATTCTAATTTACCTGGTGATTTTTTTCTTTGACCCATTGACTATTTGGAGTATGTTCTTTTTTTTTTTTTTTTCAGTACTGAGGGTTGAACCCAGGGCATCGGACTTGCATGCTTTGCAAGTGCTGGACCACTAGCCTGCTGCCTCCAGCCCTTTATTTATTTATTTTTTACTTTTTTGAGACAGGGTCTCACTAAATTATGTAGACTGTGTCTGGTTTTGAGCTTGTGATCCTCCGCCTCCTGAACCACAGATTATAGGCATGCGCTAGGGTGCCCAGACCTGGAGTATGTTCTTTGGCCTCCACATATTTGTGAAATTCCCATACTTTCTTCAGTTCCTGATTTCTAGTTTGATTCCATTGTGGCCAGAGAGGACATCTTGTATGACTTCAATCCTTTTAAACTGACTAAGGCATATATGATGGGCTAACATGCAGTTTATCCTAGATAATATTATATGTACACTGGAGAAGAATGTGTAGTCTCCTGGAGCAGAGCATTCTACAGGTATGTCAGGTGTAGCTGAAGTCTTTTGGAAGTCTTCCCTTTCTTTAATCTCATGTCTAGTTGTTGAAATCATTTTCAAAAGTCAAGAACTGAAGTCTCAACAATTATTGCAGAATTGTTTATTTTTCTCTTCAATTCTGTTTTTGTTTCATATATTTTGGGGCTTTGTTGTTAGGTGCATATATGCTTATAATTGCTATATCTTAAAGGATTGATCCTTTTATCATAAATTATTCCTCTTTATCTCTAGTAATATTTTTCATTTTAAAATCTATTTTGCCTGTTATTAGTATAGACATTTCAAATCTCTTTTGGTTACTGGTTGCATGTTATATCTTTTTCTAATCATTTACTTTTTTTGTGTGTGATACTGGGGGTTGAACCCAGGGCCTTGTGCTTGCATACTTTGCAAGTGCTGTATCACTGAGATGTACTCTCAGTCCATTTTTTTACTGTTTGAGACAGGGTCTCGCTAAATTACACAGACTGCCTCTGGTCTTGAACTTGCAATCCTCCTGCCTCTGCCTCCCAAGTTGTTGGGATTACAGGAGTGCACCAGCATTGATCATTTACTTTCAACTTACATGTGTTTTGAATCTAAAGTATGTCTCTCGTATATAGCATATAGTTGGGTCATGTTTTTTCATCCATTTCACCAACCACTGCCTTGTAATTAGTGTTTAATGCATTTATATTTTTTACTAAGGTAGTGCTTATATTTACAATTTTCCTGTTTGTTTTGTATATGTCCTTTTGGTTTCTGTATTCCTGTGTTAATGCCTTCTCTTGGATGCAAACATGAGCAATATATAATGATATGTGGTTGTTGTTAGGTGCCATCAAGTCAGTATCTGACCCATAGCAACCCTACATACAACAGACGAAACACTTTTGTCAATAGTTCTCTGCTATTCATACGGTTTTCAATGGCGGATGGATTTTTGCAAGCGGGTTGCCAGGTCCTTCTCCCAAGCCTACAGTATCTGGTGTTCCCAGGCGGTCTCCCATCCAAGTACTATCCAAGCTCAGCCCTGCTTAGCTTCTGAGATCTGATGGGATTGGATGCTACAGTGCTATGTCTGCAGCTGTATAATGCTATATATGTATGGAAATGTCATAATGAAACCTATTAAGTTGTACATTAATGAAAAAAAGTACTAACAAAAAATTTGATGGTTTCTTTTATGTTAGATAGTGTGATGTACCATTTTAATTCCTTTGTCAGTTCTTTTATGACATTTCTTGGGTTTGTTTATTTATTTATTTATTTATTTATTTATTTATTTATTTATTTATTTATTTTCTAGTACTGGGGAGTTGAACCCAAGGTCTTGAGCATGCTACGAAAGTCCATTACTACTGAGTTGCAGTCTAACCCCCTTATTATTATTATTTTTTTATTTTAAGACAGGGTCTCACTAAGTTTTGTAGGCTGCTTCTGGCCTCAAACTCACAATCTATCTGCCATACCCTCCTGAGTAGATGGGATTATGGGTGTGTGTCATAGCACTCACTTTGAGTAATTTTTGTATTGGTTGATTTGGGGATGATAATTAACATCTTATAACTATTTGGCTTACTTTATACACAATACATTCATTTACCCAGGTTTTTTTTTTTTTTTTCAGTACTAGGGGGCTGAACCAGGGGCCTTGGGCATACTTTGCAAATTCTCTGCCACTGGGCTGCATCCTCATCCCCTTTTGTCTTATTTTTTAAATTGAGATAAATTCTCACTAAGTTATGCAGGCTGCCTCTGGCCTTAAACCTGTGATCCTCCTGCCTACGCCTCCCAAGTCACTGGGATTACAGGCTTGCACCACCACAAAAATCAGATTTATAATTGTTGATGTAGGCAATCAATTAGGAAAAAGAGTTGCAATAAAAATATTCATACTGTCTTTCATATTTACATATGTAATTTCTTTAACAGCAATCTTTATTCCCTTACATGGTTTCAAGTTATTATCAAGTGTTTTCTCTTGAGCCTAAAGGACTATATTTAGTAGTTCTTATAGAACAGATTGGGGCTGGGAGGTAGCTCAGTTGGTAGAGCGCCACTCTGCAATCTCTGAGGGCCCGAGTTCAATTCCCCAGCACAGCAAAAATGGGAGAAGGACATGGTTATCCACTCCCGAGGCAATCCCAAAACAATCAGCCATTGAAAACTCTATGAGGGTCACTATGAGTTGGAGATGTCTTGACGGCACTTAACAACAACAACATAGGGCAGATTAGTGACAGACTGTCTCAGTTTTTGTTTATCTTGGAATATCTTAATTTATCCTTCCGTATTGTTTTGCTGGGCTGGGATTTAGCTCAGTTTGTAGAGCACTGCTCTGCAGTGTCTGAGGTCCCGAGTTCGATTCCCAGCTCCACAAAAACGGGAGAAGGGTGTGGCAACCCACTCCCAAGGCAATCCCAAAACAGTCAGCCACTGAAAACCCTCTGAGGGTCGCTATGAGTTGGACTTGACTCAACAGCACCCAACAACAACAACAACAACAGTATTGTTTTGCTGGATAAAGGATTCTTGGTAGACAAACTTTTTCTTTCAGCATTTTGAATGTTATCCCATTGTCTTCTAGTCATCATGGTTTCTGATAAAAAAATCTGCTGTTAATGTTATTAAGTACCTTTTATATGTGATGAGTTGCTTCTCTCTTGCTGTTTTCACGATACTCTCTTTGTCTATAGCTTTACTCTCTTGTCTGTAGCTTTTGAGTTTGATTATGATGTTTTTGGATATTTTTGCTCACTCTTTTTCCTTTTTGTTCCTCAGACTAGATAATCTTAGCAAATCTATTTTCAAATCTGCCAATTCTAATTTTTTCTCCTGCCTACTCAAATCTGCTGCTGAGACCCTCTAGTGATTTTTTAATTTTGGTTATTGTACTTGTCAACTCCAGAATTTCTATTTTGTCTCTTTTTTATATTTATAGTTTCTATCTCATTATTGATATTTTGTATTTGGAGGCTATTGTTCTCATACTTTCCTTTTGTTTTTTAGACATGGTTTCCTTTATTTCTTTGAGCATATTAAAAATAACTAATTTCTTTTTTTTCTGTTGTTGTTGGGTGCTGTTGAGTCAAGTCCAACTCATAGCGACCCTCAGAGGGTTTTCAGTGGCTGACTGTTTTGGGATTGCCTTGGGAGTGGGTTGCCACACCCTTCTCCCGTTTTTGTGGTGCTGGGAATCGAACTCGGGACCTCAGACACTGCAGAGCAGTGCTCTACAAACTGAGCTAAATCCCAGTAAATCTAACATCTGGGTTTGCTCAAGGATGATTTCTATTTATTGTCCTTCCCATTCCATAAATGAACCATAGTTTCTTCTTTCTTTGCATGCATATGTCATAATTTTTTATTGGAAATTGGATATTTTAAGTATAATGTATCAACTCTTAACATTAGAATTTTCCCTTCCCCAATGCTTATTGTTGCTTCTGCTATTTATTGTTGCTCTTGCTTTTTAATGTTTAGTGATTCGGGCAGAACAAATTCTGTAAAGTCTGTATTCCTTGTTGTGTGTGGCCACTGAAGGCTCTGACTGATTGGCTTGGTATTTGCTCAAGAGCTTTGTGCATGTGTGGTTGTTGTTAAGTGCTGTGGAATCAGTTCTGACTCATAGTGACCCCTCAGGGTTTTCAATAGCTGATTTCAGTTGGGAGTGGATTGCCACATCCTTCTCCCATTATGTGTGGTATACACTTTCAAAACTCATTCAGAGATGTGTCATCTTTGCTTTACCATTCCAATTCCTATTTACAGATCCTGAAAGTCAGCTAGAGTTGAATGCTTAAGGCCTTCTCATATTTTTCCTGAGCATGTTCATGACCCTATACATATGCACATTATTGATTTCTAGGAATACATTGTAGTTTTTTCAAAGCCTTCACAGACATTTCATTCCTCAGCTTTTCTTTTTAAGCTTTTGGCTAGCATTTTGTTTATCCTATTATCTAGTGCTTCAGGCAATAATGAAACTCACTACCTCCAAAAGTTTTTAGCAAATGCCCCTCTAGTAAAGCTTTTATTCCCCACTGGATGATTTCTGAGTCAAGATAAATAAAGACAGCCTTGTAAGTGGGGTATTCTAGAGAATTGTTGGACAAGTAAAAAAATGACAATATTTTGGGAATGAAGTTTTGAAGGAATTCCATCATTGTTCTGACTCCTCTGGTGGTTGCCAAGATTCTGGTTTTCATAAGGGTTGTGCTATTTGTTTTCAAGGTTACCGAGGAACTAGAGAGAGGCAGATGGGAATGGAGCAAGTTACAACACTATGAAACTCACTGTTCTTACCAAGAATCAGCCATTTTTTGTGTGAATAAATTCTTCCTGTGTTGCTGGTCGCAATGGTGTGTGCCTGTAATCCCAAGTATTCAGAAGGCTGAGGAAGGAGGATTGTGAGTTCTAGGCTAGCCTGGGCAACAAGGAAGACTCCTTCTCAAAAAAGAAAAGAAAGTTTGCAAAGGTGATTCAGTGGTATACCACTTGCCTAGCATGTGTGAGGCCCTGAGTTCTATCTTCAGCACCAGAAAAAAATATTTTCCTGGATTGATGGTGACATTTTTGTTAGTTTTCTTATTGCCTTAATGGAGGTGAGAACTGTCTAAAGACTATATTTTTCAAATTCCATTGGCATCACCCACTACCCTGGGACTTGTAGAGTTGAGATATTCTTGGACATTAAGTAAACTGGAATCTATCCTCTCTCCAGAAGACAACTGTTATTTTGTTGTTAGGTGCTGTCAAGTCAGATTTGATTCATAGTGACCCTAAGTACAGCAGAATGAAGCACTATCTAGCACTGTCATTCACAAGATCTTTTTATATTTGAGCACAATGTTGCAGCCACTATGTTTCTTCTCATTTTGAGTCATTCCACATCAGTAAAAGGAGGTCCCAGGGGTTTTACTCCACTCCTGTCATTAAGGTCAACTCTACTTTGAGAAGGCAACTCTTCCCCAGTTGTTTCTTGAATAACTTGCATCTTAGGGGGCTCATCTCATTTTCTAGCACTATATGACAGTGCTTCTCTGCTATTCATAGTGTTTTCAATGGCTAATTGTTTTGGGAGTGGGCTTCTGGGTCTCTCTTTAATAATTAAGCCATAAAGGACTGAGTCTTCTCAAAACTCAAAACTTTGACAATTCAGTTTTCAATTCTATCCATCTTACCATCTTTTAATTCCCTTATTTTCCTGAATTAATTTTGATACCTATTTTTAAAACAAAAACTCTAACTCAATTAGTGCCTCAAATGTTAGAGATACAAAGTGTATATTAATTAAGAGTTCAAGATAATCTAGAAATTTTACTAATGGAAGCTATATATGTGTGTGTGTGTGTGTGTGTGTGTGTGTGTGTGTGTATGAAAATATCTTCCAATTAGAAGCAATAACCTAATATAAATTCACTATGTTTTTATTTAATAGAAATCTCTTATTCATCTCATTTTCATAAGTATCAATTTCACTTTTTCATATGAATGAAAGAAGAAACTCTAAACCATTTAGGAATAATATACCTTTTTAGGAATCTACTAAAAGTTGTACATTCTCCTTCCAGGAAAATGAAAGCACATAGATAGTTCTGTTTACAGTTTCAAGGGATTATTGGAAATCCTACAGCATGTAAGTTAAAAAATCCTACTAAACAAAAAAGTTTATGATTTTGATGGCAAAAATAAAGAATAGGTATTCAAATAATCATAATATCTCATCTTTAGTAGGGAAATGAGAATTTAAAATATAAAAACGTGTAGTTGATCTCCAACTAATTGTTGTTGTTGTTGTTAGGTGCCATTGAGTCGGTATCCGACTCATAGCAACCCTCTGTACAACAGGGGAAACACTTGTCAGTGCTTCTCTGTTGTTCATAGGGTTTTCAATGGTAGATTAATTTTTGGAAAGGGGTTACCAGGTCCTTCTCCCAAGCCTACAGCTTCTGGTGTTCCCAGGCGGTCTCCCATCCAGGTACTAACCAGGCCTGACCCTGCTTAGCTTCCGAGATCTGACGGGATCAGATGCCACAGGGCTACAGCTGCAGGCCTCCAACTAATAAGCATATTTTATTTCAAGTTATTTTGTAAATTATTTACATGGACTTTATTACCTATTTTTTAATAAGAAATGGATTATAAACAATGACTGGAGACTAATAAAATGTAAGTCCCTTAAAGGTGATTTCTTGTCTTTGTAATGATCTATCCAAATAGCATATGGTAGGTTCCCAGGTGACCCTTTATGAAGTCTATTTCATTCATAATATATTTGAATACAAATGCAGTATGAAAATAGGAAAAAATAGTGAGACATTGACAAAAATCAAATAAACCATAACACCAAAGATATAATAGTAAAATAGTAAAAAAGTATAAAGAATAAAACATAAATTATCTGTTTAAAAGATTAGTTTAATTAGAAAATAATGTAATGAAAAACAATTATTTGTAGAAATTCTTATTTGAATTTATGGATTCCTTCGCATTGTGTTAATTTCACTTCAAAATTCATTTCTTCTTTATATAGTATCTCTTTAATGTTTGCCATGAATGAGTTATTTTTGGACCCTTACAATTTGTAAATGGACTGGAAAAGCAGTGGGGATATGATGTTTTGCCTGTAAGGACTAGAAAAAGGTTGAAAGAAGTTGGGTAGGGAGTCATGAGGGGAGTAATATTCAAAGAGGTTTTATATAATAATTTATTATTCATTACATATAATTTACTATTCATTACATATATCATACATCTTTTAATAAATGTGCTCAAGTCAGAATTAAGTAGGCTAATGTAAACATGAGCAATATTGGGTATTGGAATTCTATTGCAAAAAAATAAGGGGAGGTGGTGAAGATGAAATTTTGATTCTGTTTCTTGGTTAACTTGTATTGAGTCATTGTGCTGAAGAATATGGGAAAACTGAAGTGTAGTGCCATAAATATAAAGGGCCAATTTCTTATTTTAATTTGAATATCACTCAACTCTGATCAAAACCAGATAAAGTCATTAGAAATATGAAGAATCCAATCAGATTATCATTTAATATCTATATGTGTGGCCTTAACATATAGGATGTATATAAAAGGAAGGATTCCATCAGGTTTTAAAGAGGCATAAGAGTATAAAGGATGAATGGAATGGTTTGGCCTATCTTGTGGACACGACTTGAAAACATTTATATGGCCAAAATAATGAAGGAGTAGGTACAACTTCAGTGATAGACTCCCATATATTACCATTAAGTAAAGACAGGAACTTAAACCCAAGGATATGCATTATATGCCAAATCCTTCCCTCTCCCCATTTTCAAGTTTACAGTTTGACTTCCTGACTAAGTAACAATAAACAGGGATTCCATCTCCCATTCTGCCTCTATGGCTCCAGAGACCTGGCTGAAGAAATTTGTCAAACAACACACCTTGGCCAAAAGGAGAAAGTAATTTATTGTCTCCCTAAAAATTATCCTTAGTCTGGAGAAATATAGAATTAGATATAATGATGAGATAAATCA
>VMDO01033090.1:0-18299 GCA_007922755.1 Pedetes capensis
TCATAATCCTGGGATGCTCAAGTCCATTATATACAATGGCATAATATCTGCATATAACCTATGCACATCCTCCCATATACCTTAAATCATGTCTAGATTACTTATACATCCAATACAATAAACACATTAAAACTTCACTAAGGAGTATCCTAACTGAATGCAAAGAAAGAAATGTGATTATTCTATAGACAAATTTCTCTCAAGCAAACATTGTATTTTATTGACATTTTCTTTTTCTTTTTCTTTTAGAAGGTACACAACTTGAAGGCCCCTAACAACAACAACACACCCACCCACACATACACACACATATACTAAGCAGGGTCCACCTGATTTGTCCTTCAATGGGAGACCACCTGGGAATAGCAGGTGCTGCAAGCTAAGGAGAAGGCTCTGTCTGTTCAATTTATTTGCCCAATTTTTACTGGATGATTCACTTTTATAGTGTTTAATTTTTTGAGTTCTTTATATATTTTATATATTAATTCTCTGATGTATAGCAGACAAAGATTTTCTCTCATTCTGTTGGGTGTGTCTTCATTCTGTTATTTCCTTTGCTGTGCCAAAGCTTTTTAATTACATGTAATCCCATTTGTCAATTCTTGCTATTATTTCCTGAACTATTGGAGTCCTTTTCAGAAAGTCCTTCCCTATATCAATATCTTGAAGTGTTCTCAGTGATACCTACTCATCCATGTCTACTGGAACCGAACTAGACATGTATTAACAGATGAATGGATAAAGAAAATGTGGTATATATACACCAAGGAGTTTTACGTAGAAAAGAAAACAAAATTATATCATTTGCAGGAAAATGAATAGAAGTAAAGATCACCATTTTAAGTGAAATAAGCCAGACTCAGAAAGAAAATATCATGCTTTCTCTCATATATTGACTCTAGATTTAAAGATATGTGTGTATGATTGTATAATGAAAGTATGTGTACACATATGTGGGTATATGTTTGTGCATATATAAACACATATATATGTGTGTTACATATATATACACATATATACATATATACATGTATTAATATGTGTGTGTGTGTGTGTGTGTGTGTATATATATACGTATATATGTAATGGTGGTTTATTTCTCCATACTTAGTGTAAGTTGTGGAGGTAGAAGAGGGTCTTTCTAAAATTGTTTGTGACCCAAGTTCATTTTTCTTTTTTTACCCTATAGCATATTTCACATTTTAGCCTTCAACTGTACCACTGTGGTGTCTGATCCCATCAGATCTTGGAAGCTAAGCTATGTTGGGCCTGGTTAGAACTTGAATGGGAGACCACCAGGGAACACCAAGTGCTATAGGCTTGGGAGATGGACCTGACAACTCACTCCCAAAAGCCAATCAGCCATTGAAAACCCTATGACTGGCACAATAATAGTGTTTCCCCTGTTACTTATGGTTGCTATGCATTGGACCCGACTTGAGGGCACCTAAAAACAACATAGCATATTTCACTAGAAACTCTCTCTTTAGATGAGAACCAAACAGAGAGGTCTTTTGGAGGATATTGTGGGACAATTTTTGAGTCAAGCTTCTTCTGTTCACTTTTCACTGGCTGTCACTGCATCACTTGGCCTCAGATACATGCAAATGCCCTGGGAATACAGTCTGAAAGTTTCTTAACAAAGAGAAATCATTGATATTAGTAATTCTTGACTGTGGTATATATCATTACATTATTCCCATAAGAAAAATTAGCCCACAAATAGATTTCTCATCCAGTAGGTACACTCTAGTCTATAGCCATACCACCCTGGCATCCTATTCTATCTGATTTCAGAAGCTGAAGAAGGTCAGGTGTGGTTAGTCCTTGGATGGGAGACTGTCTGGGAATGCCAGGTGCTGTAGGCTTGGAAGAAGCACCTGGCAGCCCAGTGCCTAAACAATCAGCCATTGAAAACCCTATGAATATCAGAAAAGCATTGACATAGTGCCAGGATGGGCACAGTGTCTGATTATCTTTTGTTCTGTTGTACCTAAGGATGCTCTGAGTCTGACCTGACTCCATGGCACTTAAGAACAACAACAGCAACAGCAGGTACCCTCTGTGTTCTCTTGAACCCTGAGTATGTTTCACTACTAAAATACTGCATATGATACTGTAACTCTCTGTTACCTAGTAGCACTATCAAAAGTCAGTTTTTGTACCTATTTTAAATCCTGTAGAATTGACTGTAGAGTTTTTGCTTAATAACTAAAACACCTCGTGGCACCATTAATCTACCACTAGTTCAAATACTACAGGTAGTTACTCCACATATCTCTGGATACTTAGTTGAACAATTATCCTTGATATGCAGACTTTTAATCAAGGAAATAAGGCATAATTAATTATGCACGTAGGCTGTGCTTTAATTGATTCTCATTAACTGTTTGCTTTACTTCCTAGCACATGATAATTTTGTGACATGACAGTCCATCTTTTAACTCAGGCTGGCAGAGATTATAGTTAGACACAGAGTTAATCCAGTTAGCAAACTCAACCTTATGTTAAAAGGGAAAAAATGCTGACAGGTACAAAGATTACCATTTGTGATTTTCTAATGCTGTGTTTTCTAATTATACCCCTCCACTACTCCTGAAGTGTTGCACAAGACCTGGAAATAGACAATGACATATATTTAAATATGAAAATGCTGCTTTCAGATGGGAATAACATATCCACAGTTTCACTTCACAGGGACTCCTGGTATATTAAAGTTAATCATTTAAAATTACTTTTAGAAAAAAATCCACACCTAACTTTCTTGCGGCTACTGTTTGAAATTTTAACCGTAGTGTGAAGGAGAAAAAAAAAGAAATTATAGGAAGATATCAGGCAGGAAGAAAATCTTAAATAGCCTAGAGTTTTCTAAATTCTACTTTTGTTTACATTTCAATGAGAATATCAAATATTTCCAGTGTGATTTATTCTTAATGAGATTACTAAGGTAAATTTTTGGTATGATAAGGCATGTGACATTTCATAACATTAAATAGAATGCCTATTTCTGAAGCAAAAAGGAAATTAAAAATGGGGTAGTTGGGTTC
This sequence comes from Pedetes capensis, assembly GCA_007922755.1. Taxonomy (NCBI): domain Eukaryota; kingdom Metazoa; phylum Chordata; class Mammalia; order Rodentia; family Pedetidae; genus Pedetes; species Pedetes capensis. The sequence goes on from VMDO01033090.1 coordinate 3,048, forward strand.
TCCTTGATAATCTGTGTGAAGTACTTCACAGTTATCAGCTCTAGACAGGCTGCGGAATGAGAATCCCTACTTTGTATTTACTTAACAACAAATAACCACTACTTGTTATTCAGGGTTCTGTCACAGGTCCACAAGTATATATCATCTCCACATTGCATTAAAAGAACTTAATGATTTGAATTTAATTTTAGGCAATTAAGTTTGAAAGAAATTTACAAAAAATTGAGAGTGGAGATTATGGTTTCACTTTTTATGCTTTTCTCTATAACTGTTCCTTGAACATTTTCTTTGGTGGAGGAAACAAAGTTATGCATTGGACTTCAATTTATGGACTTCAATTTAAATTTATGTTTTCTAACTAAATAGTATGGAGAATTCTGGAATACTCATTTTCATATAAACTGTGTGTATTATTTCCTTCCAGGCAGACAAGTCTGAATTCTGTTCAGCAACCATATTACATTTTCTTGGTAATGTCAGTATCAGGGCCCAAGTAATCACAGTGACAAAAACACTAGGTAACAATTTGTAATAGATGTTAAAGGCAGGGGGATATTGTTCTTGTGTGATATAATATATAAATACAGTTTTATACAGCTCAATAGATAGATTATGTATTGATGTACAATACACAATTTTGTATATAACTATACATGTATGCATATAATTATGCATTATAACGAATAATTAAATATGTATCTTGCTATTTATTATATAATTAAGCATATATATGTAAATAATTATAATGCTTATATATGATCACATGTAGTATAATATATTATATACAATCATTCCTATCTACCTCTATCACAAAATTTGAGAGTGAGACCAGCAACTTTCTTGATCTCTCTGTCTTATTAAAATGACAAAGCTATTAAATGAATCACTGTAGCATGGTAAACATTAGTGAATTGAAGTTGATAACTAAAGAATTTATATAAACAATTGGGATCATAAGTATAAATATAGATGATGAAATTCACCTTCTGGGTCATACAAGGCCAAGCACAAACAAAGTCTGTAAAGGCAGCAACTTAATTTTAAACAGCAGTATATAGCAACTATAACTTTTGGCCTTTGTACTGCTAAAGGCTATAGTTTAGTTGTTCAAAGGATGTCTAAGAAAATGATCCAGAGAATTCCATAAACTATTATTTAATCAAAATGCAAAATGTATCGAGGTGTGATACAATTAAGCAATATATTCTTATTGTATTAATTAAACCAGAAATGAAAATGAATATGATTTTCAAGTAATGTCCTTCAAAATCTTAGTCCTACAGTGTTATCCAGCATAGTTACGATGATTATTATGGAAGTTAAAAATCTATAAAGTTGAAAATCTTAATCTGTACCCTCAATATGTGATTTAATTAAAAAGAATAATAAAAAAGTTTCTCATTATCCTTAAAGGAAACTCATCTGAGACCATGTTATGAAATCAATTTAGCCAGGGTAGTGCACACTTGTAATCTCAGTGGCTTGGGAGGCTGACAGGAGGATCACGAGACGAAGTCCAGAGACAGCTGGCACAATGTAGCAAGACCCTGTCTCTCAGAATTAAAAAAATAGGAAACCAATTTAGTTTTAACTACACATAAGAACTCACATTGTATTATAGACTTTTCACTTTTATTACAATTAGCAATCCCCATAAAGTGATAAAAAGTTGTATAGATGGTACAACTATTAAATATAGACAAGAAAATTGATGATTTTTCATGTAGTAAAATCCATTAGAAAAATAATTTTACATGTGATGTTTTTAATTTTACTCCATATTTGTATTTATTATAAAACATTTTCTTATCTCATTGAATAAAATAATTTTAAGAAAATCCACCTATACATACACACATTTACATAGAGAAAAACTCAATTTGCTTTCAATGAACAGGTGGAGCATCATTTTCAATCTATTGCTTGCTTGCTTGCTTGCTTGCTTGCTTGCTTGCTTGCTTGCTTTCTTTCTTCCTTCCTTCCTTCCTTCCTTCCTTCCTTCCTTCCTTCCTTCCTTTCTTTATTTTAGGTACTGGTGCTTGAACCCAGAGCCTTGTGCTTGCATGTTTTGCAAGTGCTGGACCGTTGAGCTACACCCTCAGCCCATTTCTTTACTTTTTGAGACAGAGTCTCACTAAGTTACGCAGACTACCTCTGGTCTCAAAAACTTGTGATCCTCCTGCCTGTGCCTCCCTAGCCACTGGGATTAAAGGAGTGTGCCACCGCGCCCGGCTCTTTTCTAGATTATTTGACATGGTAAAATCTAGTCTAACACATTGAAAGAAACAGACAGGTGTCAGGGTAAGAATAAGAGGAAATACAAGTATAAGTGGGATACAAATATATATGTGGTGTGATAAAAATATGGTTCAATAAGTTAAAAATCATTAAAGTAAATGACACATTACCATTAATGTCCCTCAAAATACTCCCCCTGGCTTTGAACACACTTATCATTCTTGCCACTTTTTGATGCAGTGCTGAAAGTTTACTTTGTTGAATGTTTATAGTTTCATCCTCCATCATGACAATTACTATCAAATAAAAACATTAGAATATGTCCTTATCGGCCTTATTTAGCAGATCTGGCAATGTGCAAATTCTGTTTCTTGCCCACCACCAAAATCATCATGAAAGGTATATGTTTTGAATTGATTCAGGACAGCAAGGCAATCAGAACACTACAACTAAAATCACTCACTAATCAGGATTTCCAAAACTGCTTAAGAAAGTGGCAAGAACAATGAGATAAATCCGTTCAAACCTGGGCAGAGTATTTTTAGGGGCATTAATGGCAATGCTGCTTTCACTGTAATGATTTTTAAAAAATTTCTATATTCATCATATTGTTTGATTATACCTCATATATATATATATGTATGTATGTATACAAGTTATATCAATATATATGAATTATGGTCGTAATACAAAATTTGAGTAATGAATTTAGATGTTATCTTCCAGTGATTGTCAACTTTTATTTTCTTTTTGAACTAATCTTGAGGTATCTACTGCTGTTTTTAGTTGGCATATTAACAATCTGTTTATTTTATCTTATCTTATTTTATTTTTCTCACTTTATTAGTAAATGATGGGATACAGAGTAAGACAACATTGGCTTTTCCCATTATGCAACCATTACATTACTTCTGGCTATATTTGCATCAACCTACAAGGTTTATGGAGCCTTACGGCTAATATGCAGTAAAACTCAAATGCATATTTTTGATATATTCCCCTATTTTTCCAATGTACGCATGAAGTTGCATTGTTTACCCTGAGATTATCCTCTCCCCTTTTGTCCCTCTACATTGACTCTCTGCTCCATCCCACCTTCCACAATCTTCACTTCCCCTTTTTTTTCACTTTTTATATTGTCTCTTCTTCACTAAGTTTAATTGTGAAGTTTTTATATATCAATTTATGTATAGGATTTTTTCTTCCTTCAAGTAAGGTTCAGCTTCCACATATAAGTGAGATCATATGGTATTTATATTTATGAACTTGTGTTCCTTTGCTTAAGATTATGTTCCCCAGTTCCATCCATTTTGCTACAAATGACATTGTATCATTTTTTTATTTCTGAGGAGGATATATATATAGATATATATATATATATGTCATTAGATTTTATCCATTTTTCTGTTGATGAGAAGCTTGGTTGATTCCACATCCTTGCTATTGTGAAAAGTGCTGCATTGAATATGGAGATGTAGGTATCTCTGTGGTATGATGATTTGTCTCCCTTTGAGTATATTCCCAGTGGTGGTCTAGCTGGGTTGTATCACAGTTATATTTTTAGTTTTCTGTGGTATCTCCATACTGACTTCCAAAGTGGTTGAACCAACTTATAGTCCCACCAACAGTGTAAGAGGGTTCTTTTTTCTCCACCATCTCACCAGCATTTGGTATTGTTTATTTTGTTGATTGTGGCCACTCTTACTGTAGTTGGGTGGAACCTCAAGTTGTTTGGATTTGCATTTCCCTAATAGCTAGGGATTTGAGCATTTTGTCATATACTTCATAGCCTTACAAAATTTCTTCATTTGAAAATAGTCTGTTCAGTTCCTTTGTCCACTTGTGTATTGGATTATTTGTTGTCTTGGGAGTTGCTCTTTTGAGTTCTTTGTAAATTCTAGAACTTATTCCTCTGTCAGATGTGTAGATGTAATGATTTTCTCCCATTCAGTGGGGTCCTCCTTAACTCTGTTGATTATTTCCTTTGCTGTGCAGACACTGTTTTTTATTTCATTTTGTTGGGTCCCTATTCGGGCACCAACTATGTTGGGCCCCACATTTGGGCGCCAGCTCTATGTGGGGCACGTGCCTCCTGGTCCGGCCTGGAGGTTCAGATGGGCTGCACCGCCGCGCACACAGATACTAAACACAATTCACTCGGGACCCTCAGGTGAGGGGCGCAGACTCCTGCGGCCCCCGGGGCCCCGGCAGAGACGGGAGAAAGGAAAAGCTTCAGGCACTTTTGCCTTCCAGGGGCAAACACCTGTGTTGGTCATCTCGGTGTTCACGAGGAGACAGCTGTTGCTTCATGGGTGATCAGACGGAGAGCAGGTTCTTTTCCTTGTTGAGGATTGTGACGGGAGAGCATTCTCTCCTCACCGAAGGTCCGGGGCAGAGCAGCGGGAGAGGTGCTTACTCATCGGTGGCCCAGGCAGGAACAGGCGAGAAGGTGCAGAAAGGGATGCCAAAAGGTCTAAAAGGGCCTAAAAAGCTGTGCCAAGAGGGGGTCGAGCTGCTGCAGCGCAGCTCTTTATGTAGCTCGCCCATGGAATGGCCTGAGTCAATCAGCTTTCAGTCCAATTGTCCAATCAGGAAGGGTTTTGTACAAACGTGCAACAAAGTTACTTTCATTTTCCCTAGATTTCTAACTTACAAACCAGATATTCAAACGCCATTTTCCCAGTTTGGGAATTTTTGTCAATTTCCTCCCAATTTTTCCCTACACATTTAATCTCATTTGTCCATTCTTGGTAAGATTTCCTGAGCAATTGGAGTCTTATTAAGGAAATGCTTTCCTATGTCTATGTGTTGGAGCATGTTTCTTATCCTTTCTGCTAGTAATTTTAAGGTTTCTGGTTTTATGTTGAGGTCTTTTATCCATTTAAAATTACATTTTTGTGCAAATTGAGCGGTACAGGTCTGCTTTCATTTTTCTGCAGGTGGAAATCCAAGTTTCCCAGCACCCTTTGCTGAACAGGCTATCTTTTCCTCAATTTGTGTGCTTAGCTCCTTTGTCAGGGATCAGGTGATTATAGATGCGTGGGTGTATCTCTGGGTCTTCATTTCTGTTTCACTAGTTTTCAGGCCTGTCAGTAGCTTTCCTTTACACCAATTGTCAGCAGGAAGAGAAGGAAATTAAGGTAACAATCCCCTTCATGATAGCTCACCAAAAACTTAAATACTTCGGAATCAATCTAAACAATGACCCTGAAGATGTCTATAAAGAAAACTCGAAGACATTAAAGAATGAAATTCCAGGGGATACTAGAAGGTGGAAGGACCTCCCTTGCTCATGGATTAGAAGAATTAATATTGTAAAAATGGCTATACTACCAAAAGCAATTTATAGATTTAATGCAATACCCATTAAAATTCCAATGCCAGACATTACATAAATAGAAAAAATAATCCAAAAATTCATATGGAAGCACAAAAGACCACATATACTCTGAACAATATTAAGGTACAAAACCAGTGGAGGTGGTATTGCAATCCCTGACTTTAAACTATACCACAGGACTATCACAGCAAAAACAGCTTGGTACTGGCACAAAAATAGGCCTAATCTACTTATTTTACTAGATATATACTTATTTTATATGAATTAAGAATAAAAATAGAACAACAAACTTGTGACTTCATGTACATATTTTTAGAAAAGGCAAAATATTACAATTATAATATTAGTTTGGCTTAAATAAAACATGATAAAGGACAAGAAGTAGCTACTTATGGCAGCAATTTGTCAGGGCGAATATGGATGACTAGAGTTTGTACTACCTTGTACTAAAAGAAACAACACACATGTATCAGTATATACCAGTGATACCCATCAATGTGGAATGTATGTGTATGTTTTAGAATTAGTGGTGGTAAATTTGAACTTTGCAAGTTTTTGAGAAAGAGAGATATACAGTATGAAAATAAAATGTCACTGAGATTCAATGCTATGATTTGATTTGAATCCTAAGAATTAACACATATTAAATTTCAAAATGTATTAAAGGAATCCCTAGAGAAAATTTGGGAAATATTAGAGTACTGGATTAAGACAATGAAATTTTCTTAGTGGTCATGGATGTTAGTGACTTCACCAGTGCTTTTAATTTTCTCAGAGTGCTTACACCCTTCACTTGTCTACTTGGCAAATCTCACTCATTTTGCCTTTGAAGACCTAGCTCAAATGACATTTTCCTTCCAACAATATTCAATTCATTCATTCTATAATTCATCTCTTCTTAATCCAGACTCCCATAGATGTTTGCCTATTATTTGTAACATTAATCACAAAGACTATTTTTATAGATGTTTGCCTATTATTTGTACATAATATTAATCACAAAGATTATTTTTAATTTGTTTCTGTCAGTTGAAATAGAATATGAGTTTCATAATAGCAGGGCAGAGTTTTTGGAAATAGATGATAATACAGAATTAATTTAAAAACCTCAGCGTCTTACTACCTAGCTAACTTTGACAAGTAAGTTAACCTATACTTTCCTCGTTTTTAAAATTGGGATAAAAAATCAATTTCACAAGGTGGTAAAGACAAATTTAGATAAAATGCATAAAGTGCTCAGCATACTGCTTGTCAAAAGATATATGCCCCCTTATGTAATTCCCTTATACTTCTTTAAATATATATGCTCAGAACATTTATTACTAGACAAGTACTAAGTAGATGGCATTTTCCTTTCCTTTTTTAAATTCTCATAGTTATTGTCATGTCTGAGCATCAAGAAACTACCTCACAAAAAGTAGAAAAATAGTTATGTCTTTTTATTATATGTTGATATATCTTGCTGGTTTTATCTTAATAACTCTTATCATAAAATAAATATAGAAGTTGAAAAGATGAAAAATAAAATAGGCAGTCAATTCATTATCCTCACATACAGGAATTCATACATTCTTTTTTTGTTTGTTTTGCGGTACCAAGGGCTGAACCCACAGCCTTGTGCTTGCATGCCTTGCAAATGTTGTACCACTGAGCTACACCTCCACCCCATTATTATTATTATTATTTTTACTTTTCCAGGCAGGATTTTGCTAAATTTCACAGATAGCCTCTGGTCTTGAAGTTGTGATCGTCCTGCCTCTGCCTCCCAAATCACTGGGGTTACAGGCTTGAGCCACCACACCTAGCATATATATTCTTAAGGTCTTTTGTATGTGTGTGTGTGTATGTGTGTGTGTGTGTATGTATGTGTGTATGTATATATATATATATATATACACATATATATCATTATCATAAAATGTGTTTATATTAAATATATAATGTGTATTAGCTATCATAAAAATAAATGATATTCTATACATATAATATGTAAGTTATATTATATGACTTAATTACATATAACATAAAACATAATATTGTGTTAGGTATGCTCTATCCCAAAGCAATCTTGAAACAATCAGCCATTGAAAACTATATGAAGGTTGCTATGAGTCAGATCCATCTGAATGGCCCCTAGCCACAACAACAAAGTGTATGCTGTATGTAGTTCAGTGGTAGCACACTTTCTCAATATTCACAAAGTATATATATCCAGTATGTATGTATGTGTATATATATATACATATATATATATATATATATATATACATGTATGTATATATGTGCATGTATGTGTATATATATATCCAGGAGACATGGCACATGCCTGTAATCCTAACTATTCAGGATGTTGAGGCAGGAGGATGATTAGTTTGAGGTAAAGCTCATGCCCAGCATGCGTACGCCCTGGGTCCAACCCTCCAGCAGTATGTATATATAACACAGCAACATGTTGTCAGGTGTCATCAGATCAGGTCTGATTCATAGCGATCCTATGTACTACATAACAAAACTTTCCCCAATTTTGTTCCAGGCACATGATCTTTTCTTTGTTTAATCCCATTTTTGCAGATGATGTGTCAATTCATTTAGTTGAGGGTCCTCTTATTTTGGTTGTTGAACTGCCACTCTCCCAAACATGGTTTCCTTCTCCAGGGATTTGTCCCTCTTGACAACATGTTCAAAATGTATAAGATGCAGTCTAGCCATCCTTGCCTCCAAGGAACATTGTGGTTGCAATTCTGGGACAGATCCGTTAGCTCTTTTGACAGTCCATGGTGTATTCAATATTCATCTCCAACACCATAATTCAAAAATATCACATAATATATGTGTGTGTGTACATGTACCATGTGTATTCATACTTTCACCTAAACTTGTTACTTTTAATAAATCATAAAGAATGAAAAGAAGGAAAGAGAGAGAGAGAGAGAGAGAGAGAGAGAGTCTAAAACTCCATTACTTCTTTGAAATTTCTATTAGATTTTCTCTTTTTTCAATGTATTTCTTTTTTTTCCGTGTGTATTACTTTTAATATATTTTATTTTTTCCTCCTAATGAGTCAGACCTGACTTGATGGCACCTAATAATGACAATTAATTTACAAAATATTTCACTGACATGTTTTAAATAATAGAGTCGTTAATTGAAATGAGTAATTATATATGTGTGTACATTTGTGGATTTATATTCCTACCAATTACATGTTATTCCTGATGTCATTCCTTCTTTAATCATCTGCTTAAAGCAACATATTAAATATTTTTCTGATTCAAATCTGGACAAACCAACTTTGTTAATACTGTAGGGTATTAGGGTACTATGACCAATCAGACTAAGAACAGTGAAATGGAATAGCTTACTAAAATTTTGATTTTATATTACAACTTCTAATTTTATTATAAGTAATATAGATATTAGTATCTAATGTTGATGTTTCTATAAGATAAGTGACAAAAACCTAAAAATTGTCATAACAGCTTAGGAGTTATTCACTAGGCTGATAGAAAAGGTGGAAATTTGGAGAAAGGATCTCTTCATTGGTTAAAAAAAAAGAAAGAAATTCAAAGGTAACTAGGTGCTTCTAACTAACGCTTAATGAGAATACACTGAGAAACACAATGTTGAAGCATGTGTTTGCTATAATTTGCTGAATCACCAAGGTATTAGCAGAAACAGATGAGCTCAGACAAGACTAAGCAAATTTGCTTGCAAATAACAAAAGCTAATAGAATCCAGAGGGGGGGAGGTCAAATATTTGAAAAGTCAACTGCTTTTTGACTTAAAAAATATAAGAGATGTTACTGAAAAAGTTACTATGTGGCTTGAGTCCATTGGCACCTAGACCTGTGACCAAGATCAGAGTAAGAATTTAGGATTCCTCATCCAAGCATGTTTTTTTAGGCAGCCTCAAGCCACTACTTATGTTAAAAGAGAAATTACTATAGGAGCCTAGAAACACAGGAATAAAATAGTTTTAGAAGTATTTCCACCCCTGGGAAGAATTTTTCATGTGATTATTGGCTAATAGCACAGATTGGAAATGAACAGATCACAAAGTGATTAAGTTTTTGATGGTATAGTGTTGTCACATAAATTACTGACTATAATAAGCACATGAATATTTGAATCTTAGGACAACCCTCAAGTCCACAAATTGGCCATTTGAGTAAATCTCCACCAGAGTGGTCATCTCCACTAACCACTTCAAATATGTCTGTGGAGGACAACTGACAAGGAAAACTTAGCAGAGTGAACCTGTAATATGAAAGACAAAATAAAGAGGAATTTGTTCCAGAAAGTAGAATCAAGGTATTTACAAGGAATTTGACCCAAAACCACAAAAGCAAAATCTATTCAAGGAGTTTATCATTGCCATGAACCAGTGATGTCATGTTTAATCCTCATTCTTCATAAATGAAAATGTATGCTACAGTTGTGTCTTCTTGTTTCAGCAGTTGGCACTACTACATGTGTGTTTGTAGGAAAACAAAAAGGTGGAGAAAGAAACACTGACTTTTCATTTATAGGGTAACATCACAAGTGATGACATTTAAACCTGGAGAAAGGTGCTATAATTAAGATTTTTTGATATGTTAAGCTGGATAAAGTGATTAGAAAGGACTGTGGGTTGCTTATCAGAGGAAGAGTGAGAGATTACTATGGATTGGAAAACATCTGCACATTAATTTTTGGTGGGCAGAGCAGAAGACCTTCAGAAATAGTTTGCTGTCCACCAAAGATTTATGCCCTTTGTTCTCAGTGCAGTTTTGTTGGGATTCTCCTCCCCAATCAGAGCTTACTTTTTCCAACTCTCTTTGTATTTTGAGGACCTAGAAGAATTATGCAAGCATGTACTTAGAAGAGAAAGAACAGATCAAGAAAAATACTGGTCCAGGAGTTAGCAAAGCTATTTATTTAGGACAAATATAGCTTGAAATGTCTATTCAACATCTGCATAGAAATGTCAATGTCTAATATGACATTACAGATACAGGTTTGGAATTTTCCTTATTATAATCCTTGTGGCATATTGGTGTATTCTCAAGGTAACTCCTTCACCTGAAGTTTAAAGAAGTAATTATACCAATTACCCTATTGTACTCATCATACATTGTATACATGTAATATCACACTTTACCTCATAAATATGTATAATTACTCTGCATTAATTAAAAATTAAAATAAATTTAAATGTAAAAGAAAAAGGTATAATTATGTAACGTAGCAATCTCCCATGTGTCTGTCAACTTAATGATGAGGGGGGGCTTATATGTTGTTGTGATGCTAAAAGCTATGGCACCTGTATACCAGAAGAGCCACCCATGGTGGAAAGGTTTCAGCTGAGCTTCAAGACTCACACAGTCTAGAGATAATGACCCAGCAGCCCAGAAACTCCAGAAACAATTAACCATTGAAAAATCCAAGAATAGCAGAGAAGCACTGTCAAATATAATACTGGAAAATGAGCCCCCAGGTTGCAGTGCATTCAAGAAAAGACTGGGGTAGTGTTGCCATCTTCAAGTAGAGTGCACTTTAATGATGGGGAATGGAATAAAGTCCCTGGGACCTCCTTTTGCTGATGTGATATCACTCAAAATAAGAAACACAGTGGATGCAATAATGGGCTCAAACATAAAAAGATTCTGTGAATGGCACAGGGTTAGGAAGTGTTTTGTCCTGTTGAGCTCCAACTTGATGGCACACAACAACAAAAGTAACAATAAAAAAAAGTTAAGAAATATTTGACTTATTTTCCTATTTTGAGAGCTTATATCTGAACTCTTGTCATTCTAGAAGTCATTTGCCCTGAAAGGTGGGTACTATTTTCTAAAAAGGAAGAAATTATATAGCACAATGGCTCCAGACAATGTTGTCAGGTTTATATTTCTAGCCATATAACAATAATAAAATTATTTCATCTTTATATGTTGTGTTTAGTCTCAGGTAAAGTTGCGTAAATGTTTTCCAAATTGATGTAAGATTTAAGTGAACTAATACATTTAATATGTCAGCCATAGAAAATGCTTATTATTGGTTAAAATAGGATGGCATTAATTCTAATCCATCATCCCACCTATTATTCTAAAAATTACACTAAATCACATTGTACACTTCCAAGACAAAGAGCTTATGGCTTGAGTGATGATGGTTTAATGTTACAGGACCCAACAGGTTTACTTTTAGTAAAACCATGATGTCAAACTACTAGTAATAATACATTCTGAAACTTATAAGTGATTTTCAGATCCATAATCTTTTAAAATAGTCAGATATTTTTACTAAGTACTTGTTGCCAAAAAGAGTAAAATTTGTTTATGCTTGGCTTCTTTATAGCAGGCTGTAAAATATTTCTTCAGGTTAGGTCCATTTTGATTAAGGAAATAGCAAATGAGAGGAATCACTTTTTAGAATTATTAACTGCCATCAACCACACATCTGCCAATGGAAACTAAAACCTTTTTGCATAGATATATATTGTGAAATGGGCTGGGATTTTGCTTTTCTGTGCCCTCTGAGGCCTTGGGTTCAATCTCCAGCACTGCAAAAACAGAAGAAAGATCTGGCAGCCCACTCCCTAAAAAATCTCCCTATGAATCGCAGAGAGGCCCTGACATAGTGCACAGTGTCAGGGAGTGCTTCGTTCTATTGTACATAAGGTTACTATGAGTCAGACCCAACTCAACAGCCCCCAACAACAACAATAATGATGAAAACAACAAAATATTATAAAATAAAAGCTATTCTTGGTAGTTTATTCTTATTGTCTTTTGGGATGTAAAATCTGTGAGATTTTGCCTTAAAATTAAATACTAGTAGCAAACATTTGCTTCTAATAAAAAGTTGAGTTAAAGGGTAATGTTTACTGACCTTTCATTCCTAACTTTTGCTCTAAGATGCTCATTTTTAATGATCTCTTTTTGCAATATACCTGAGAAGAACATTTTGCATACACTTCTAAAGGAGTATCTCAAATTATTAGTCCATAAATTTAATCTCCTTACTAATATCAGAATGATTAAATGTTTCATCTGGCAGTCTTGCTAGTAAATGGTTTCTATGTGGCATTTTTCCAATGATGAGAGATTAAAAAATTGTTTTCAGGTATTATTTGACCTACCCAAAGAGTTCTCACCAATATATAAAAATGGCATGATGGCCCATTTAAAATTAGTTTAAGTTCCAAATGTAGATTAGAAATGATTTGTGTATAAATAATGCTCCAAAAGTGTAATAAGTGATACTGGTCACTGGGAACATTTTGATATGTCTACATTTGGCAAGTAGGGACAACACATTTTAAATCTACTTACCCTTAGAAACAGCAGTTGATGATTTTGAACTTGGCTGAATCTGTTAAAGTCACTCAATACATAAACTACTGAAAATAATTTTCAAGCACATAATAAAAGGGCATATTTCCAAAGCAAACAACAAACAAATAAATTCTCATACTCATATTGGTTAAAGTTTAAGAGAAACAGATGGGAAAAAAAGTCTGGGAATATGTAAAACTAAATGTCCTGCTGCCTCACTTCCAAATGGGGAGGGTCAGTCAAAGCTGCCTTAGTTTCTTAGCCTGACCTCTAAATCTCTAGCACAATGAAAATTCTAAAAGCATAAACTCTTTCAAATAATTTAATATACTATTGCAATGATATTTTATCCCTTTCTGATAAAAGTATTAGTCAAATCTTGAAAATAAAACAAAAGCAAAACTAGTGTCATTATTTAAATAATGTACCAAAGAAAAAGAAAAGCAATTCCCTTAACAACAAAGTATTAAATTCATTTAATCATAAACATAGATATTTCAGATTATACAAGATGATAAAATTATTGAGTCTTTTAGACTAGAAAGACTTGGGAAAAACAAACAGAAAACAACAAAACAAAACAAAACAAAAACCAAGAACATTGAGCCCTGATCCCATATTAAGAACTTGATTATGGAACTGCGTTCCAGGTTGTATAATTATACATGATAACAACTGTTATTTTAAAAGGCTGGGATTTATAGAACATTTTAATACACATTATCTTATCTGATTACTTAGTTCCAGAGTCAGTATAAATTTACCAGGCACCTATGATATAAATTTGGAGATGAGTTGGGAGTATAGATTTGGTACTATTGTCCTGTAGACAATAATTGAAATTAGAAGGTCAAATTAGTACTTCTGAATTGAGTACAAATTTGGAATGAAAAAACAAAAACTAGGTTGCCCAGGACACTTGAAAAATTACTAATATTGGAGATTAGAGTATAGAAGTGGAGTTATTAAAAAAGAACAAAGATAAGAAATGCATATGGAGTTTCAGATATTAACATTATTGCTGCAGGGATAGAGAAGGGAGTGGATATAAAATGAATGAAAGTTTCAGTAAGATAAACACACAATTTTAGCTCTCACATTTTTAACTGGCTTCTTATATACAAAAAGTAAGAAAGACTGTAGAAATTTATAATATATATTCAGCATAAAGAGGGACAGATGATCAGCCCTTGACAATCTCTACTCAGCTCTTGGATTTAGCCGACTGGTTCTTTGATAAGCATCTGATCTAATTTCATTCAATCATAGATGAGGGACTGGGGTTTAGCCCAATTGGTAAAGTGCCATGCTGAACTCTCTGAGGACCTAAGTTTGATCCCTAGCACTGCAAAACAGGAGAAGGACATGGCAATATGCTCTCAAGCAATAGCCATTGAAAACCCTATGAGGACTGAGATGAGTCAGAGCTGACTTGACAACATCTAAGAAATCAATAGATCTCCCAAGATATTTTCAAAAGAAGCAAAACAAAAGAAATATCCCTAGTCTGATGGTGATGAGACCCACAGGGGACATGGCACATTGATTACAGAAATGGCAGAAAATATTGCCCCTTCCTATAGCCACATAATCTGCAGTGATAGCACTGTGGCAACCAATCCGATAAGATCTCGGAAGCTAAGCAGGTTGGGGCCTAGTTAGTACTTGGCTGGGAGACCACCTGGGAATACCAGGTGCTGTAGGATTGGAAGAATTGCCCAGCAACCCACTCCCAAAAATCAAGCAACCATTGAAAACCATGTGAATAGCAGAGAAGCACTGACAATAGTGTTCTGCCTGTTGTAAGTAGGGTCACTACCTATTAGATGGCACCTAACATAGCCATACTATTTGCAAAGTCTATTTCCAGTGAGAAAAAGAAGTTTATTTCAACATCCTTTGAATGTGTGGCAACCTTCTGAGTTTCATTATTAAATATAATGTGGAAGAATATCTGGTATAACAGTTGCAATCCTGGAACTGACCAGATTTTTCACATTTCTATTCCATATCTTCTATCACTTATCCCATGAAAACAAAGCTAAATGCACTTCTGGGTAATGAGAAAATGTGTAGAAAACAATCAGGATGTCCTAGGCTGCAGGTGACCAATCGGACAGCCAGAAGGAAGGTTGGGAACTTCCCTAGCTCACTTATACTATACTGAAGATACAGGAAGCAGACCAGTGAGGACAGAAAAACTAAAACCTGCTCAACTGAATAAAGAAAAAATGCTGTTTTCTATAAATAAATCAGAGGTAGGCATACTATGAATCCCAAGGCAATACAGTTTACTCCCTGATTTTGCAAAGTTTTATTGAATCACAGCATACTCATTTATGTATTGTCTATGGTTGC
>VMDO01033091.1:0-18324 GCA_007922755.1 Pedetes capensis
CTTGATTGCATGTTTGATCTATTTCAGATTGCAGAAGCTGACAGAAGTCTTCCCTTTCTTCATTTGTGGCCTTAGTGGTGGGTGCATAAATTTGAATAATAGTCATATTAACTGGCCTTCCTTGTAGGCATATGGATATTATTCTATCACTGACAACATTGTATTTCATGACAGATCTTGAAATGTCTTTTTTGATGATAAATGCAATCCCATTTCTCTTTATCATTCCCAGCATAGTAGACCATATGATTGTCTGACTCAAAATGGCCTATGCCAGTCCATTTTAGCTCACTGATGCCTAGAATGTCAATGTTTCTGCACTCCGTTTCTCTTTTAACGATTTCTAATTTTCCTAGATTCATACTACATACATTCCATGTTCCAATTATTAATGGATGTTTACAGTTGTTTCTCCTCATTTTGAGTGGTGCCACATCAGCAAATGGAGGCACCTGGGGTTTACTCCATTTCCATCATCACGGTAGACTCTACTTTGAGGAGGCAACTCTTTCTCAGTAGTCTTTTGAGTGCCTTCCAACCTGGGAGCCTCATTTTCCAGCACTATATCTGACAGTGTTTCTTTGCTATCTATAGGGTTTTCAATGGCTAGTTGTTTTGGGAGTGGCTCGCCAGGTCCTACTCCCTAGTCTGTCTTAGTCTGGAATCTCAGCTGAAAACCTGTCCACCATGGGTAACCTTGCTCATGTCCGAGGTTACAGTGGCAGAGCTCTCAGCCTCATTGCAACACACAAGCCCCCACAGTGCAGCAAATTGACAGATGTGTGAGGAAGTCTGCCATCTAGTGGCATTAATTATTAGTGCAGACACAGTCAAAAAATTGTTGCTGTTAGGTGCCATGGAGTTGGTATCCAACTCATAGCAAACTTACATACAGCAGAGGAAACGCTATTGTCAATTCTTCTTTGCTTCATAGGGTTTTGAATGGTGGGTTGATTTTTTTGGTGGGTTGCCGGGTTCGTCTCCCAAAGTAAAAAAATTAGTATTATATTTACCAAGGCCCTATTTTCAGTGCCTTTTTCATATCCTTTTTCATAGCCTTCAGTATGGATTGCGACTGAACATCAACAAAACAAAAATCCTTACAACTGGGTCAGTGTGCAACTTCATAATAAATAGAGAAAAGTTTGAGGTTGTCCATGATTTTGCTTTGCTTGACTCTATAATCAACACCTGTGGAAGCAGCAATCAAGAAACCAAAAGAGGCATTGCTTTGGGGGAAGCTGTGGCAAAAGATCTCTTTAGAGTATTGAAAAGTAAAGATGTCACATTGAAAACGAACGTGCGCCTGACTCATGCCATGGTATTTTCAGCTGCATCATATGGTTGTGAAAGCTGGACATTGGACAAGGGAGACAGGAGAAGAATTAATGCTTTTGAATTATGGTGCTGGAGACAAATATTGAATATACCATGAACTGCTAAAAGAACCAGCAGAAGTACAACCAGAGTGCTCCTTGGAAGGAAAGATGGCTAAACTGCAACTTACAAATTTTGGACATGTAGTCAGGAGAGACCAATCCCTGGTGAAAGACATCATGTTTGGGAGAGTGGCAGGCCAATGAAAAAAAGGAAAACCCTCCACCAGATGGATCGACACAGTGTCTGCAACAATGGGCTTAAACAAATAAGATCACGTGCCTGGCACAGAATTGGGGAATGTTTTGATTTGCTATACATAGGGCCGCTATGAGTCAGACTCGACGGCACCTAACAACAATAACAGCAATTTTCAGTGTGAATGGTTGCAACAGGTATTTTGTTTCTTTCTACCTTTTATTCTGCCTCAGTGTTTTTAAATATGACTGTGTCACTTCTGTAACTCCTTCTCACAAGCTGATGGTGAAAACCAAAAGATTTTTCTAAAGTTATATTGAGATAGAATGGGGAAAACCCAGCAAGGTTTAGGGAGTTCTAAGACTCTCATGGGAGAATGACTTGGCAGCCTACTCCCCAAAACAATCACTCACTGAAAACCCTATGAATACTAGAGATGCATTGACATAGTGCTGGACATGGCACAGTGTCAGGGAGTGTTACCTTCTATTGTACAGAATGGCTATGAGTCAGACCCAACTTGGTGGCACCTAAGAACAACAAGAAGATTCACATATGTGAGGACCTTTCTCAATGGCCATGGAAGTTAAGTGAATCAATGGATATAAGCACTGCTTGAGATGTAAGAACGCCATAAAAAGTGATGATAATGACAATGACAATGCTGGTAATTATAAGCTTCTTAAGGACAAAAGTGTGTCATATGTGATTTGCTTCCTCTACTGTTTCCTGCAGTAGTATAAAATACAGATGTCCCTTGTCCCCAATGAACCCATCATAAGTTGAAAAAAACTGTAAGACAAAAGTGCACTTACTACACCTAACCTACCAGACACCATAGCTCAGCAACACAGCACACCATAGACAATCAGTTGTTCAGCTTTGTGATTAGGTGGCTCTTGGGGACCTGCAGCTCATGGTTGCTGCCCAGCATCCCACAAGAGGATTGTACCACATATTTCTACCCCAGGAAAAGATCAAAATTCAAAATTTGAAGGTCACATTCTATCAAATGTATGTTGCTTTCACATCATCATGAAGTTAAAACTCATAAGTTAGGGACAATTTTTAAGCATAGGTTGGTTGATTGGTAAATCCATCCTCTGATAGCCAGGATGTTGTGAACTGGGGTAAGGATTGCTAGGCCACGTCTACTATTTGAAAGTTTAATCCTAGGATTTAACATGATTATGCCAAATGATTGATTCATAAGAGATGACATGGGATTTCTGGGAGAGAGTTCTAGAAAACAGCTATATGAAATATCTTCTAGAGAAGATCTAGGTGAGTTTGGATATACAAGATAACCAATCTTGGCATTTAGCAGAAAAAGTTACAGTGAGATAAGAATATTATTGGAATGTGTCATGGCTTGAATATAAAATATCCACGAAAAAGAAGCTACCAAAACCTTTGGGATACAGCAAAGGCAGTTCTAATGGGAGAGTATAAAAACTTAAAAAATCAGAGTGGGCTGAAACAAATAACTTAATGATGTACCTCAAGCTCTTAGAAAAAGAAGAACAAACAAAACTCAAAACCAATAGATGGAAAGAACTAATAAAGATCAGAGAATTAATGAAACGGACACTAAAAGAACAATGGAAAGAATTGATGAAACTAAGTTGGTTCTTTGAAAAGAAAAATAAGATGGGCAAAAACTTAGCTAAGTTAACTAAAAGAAATAGAAGATTCAAATTAAGAAAATTAGAGGTGAAAAATGGAACACTACAACCAATAAAATCTAGAGAATTATTAGGGAATACTTTGAAAAATTATATTTCAAAAGCCTGGAAAATTTAGATGAGATAGTATAATTCCTAGACACATATGACCTCCCAAAATTAAGGAAAGAGGATATAAACAACTTAAACAGACCTATAACGAGCAGCAAGATCAAAGTGCCGACTTGACAATACCTAACAACAACAACAACAACAACAACATAAATGCCCAGGACTAGATGGATTCACTGCTGAATTCTACACAACTTTTAAAGAAGAATTAGCCCCAGCACTCCTCAAACTACTCCATAAAATACAAATGGAAGGGACACCAACACACTCATTCTATGAAGCCAATATTACCCTCATACCAAAACCAGATAAGGATACCATAAAAAAGGAAAACTATGCACCAATTTCCCTGATGAACCTAGATGCAAAAATAAAATATTTGCAAATCAACTTCAACGACATATTAAAAATATCATACACTATGATCAAGTTGGTTTCATTCCAGACATGCAAATCTGATTCAGCATCCACAAGAAAATAAAGGTAATACAACATATAAACAGAATCAGAAACAGAAATCACATGATCCTATCACTAGGTGAAGAAAAGGCCTTCATCAAAGTTCAATATTCTTTTATGATAAAAACCTTGAAGAAACTAGGAGTTGGCGGAACACACCTAAACACAATAAGGATAGTATATGAAAAACATATGACCAACACCATACAAAATGGGGAAAGAGTAAAAGCATTTCCCCTAAAATTCTGGAGCTGGGGCAAGACCTTCCATCTTTCATATCAGTAGGTCTCCATCTGACATCTGAATGAAACTGGTGACCTGTTAGCCACAAATGATGGGAAGGGCCTTCCATCTTCTTGTATCTTCTGCTGTTACTTCCTCTAATGTTTTCAGTTTGCATTGAAGAGGTCTTTAGGGTCTTTGGTTAGACTAAGTCTTAAATATTTAAATTTTTGAGGGTTATTGTGAATGAGACTGTTGTCTTGATTTCATTTTCTCCCTGTTTGCTATTGGTGTAAAGGAAGGCTACTGGTTTGTGAGTGTTAATTTTGCATTCCACCACTTTCCTGAGACCCCCAGTTGGAAGGCACTCAAAAGATGCCTAGGAAAGAATTGTCTCCTCAAAGTACAGTTTACTTTAAGGACAGAAATGGAGAAAAGCCCCAGGGATGTCCATTTGCTGATGTGGTATCACTCCAAATGAGAAGGAACAATTGTAAATATCCATTAATTATTGGAACGTGGAATGTACATAGTATAAATCTAGAAAAATTAGAAATCATCAAAAGGGAAATAGAGTGCATAAACTGACATTCTAGGCATCAGTGAGCTTAAATGGACTGGCATGGACCATTTTGAATCAGATAATCCTATGATATACTATGCAGGGAAGGAAAATTTTTAAGAGAAATGGGGTTGCATTCATCATTAGAAAAGAAATTTCAAAATCTTCCTAAAGTACAATGCTGTCAGTGATAGAATAATATCCATATGCCTACAAGGAAGGCCAGTTAATATGACTATTATTCAAATTTGTGCACCCACAAATTCTTAAGGAAATACCACATATGGAAGAAGACAAGCCCAAAATCAAGACCAAAGGATTGAATAAGAGATATGAGAGGAATTCACGAACACAACTTAAGTATGAACCAAAGAAAAGAAACATACATCAACATGATGCAGAACACTAAGCTCCTCACTAGGAGTCCTCATCTGGGACTCTTCTCTCCTGCGTTCCCAGTGCGACCTCTGCATCTGGAGCCACCTCCATCAGCAGTGCATACTCCTAGTTGCTTAGATTTGCCACAAATGAAAACAGGGAAGACTTTTTATCAGCTCCTGCAATCTGAAATCCATCAAACATGCAATCAAGATGTACTGATAATTACTGGTGACTGGAATGCAAAAGTTGGAAACAAAGAAGTCTGATGAATGGCCTTTTCATTGCAAGTACATCTTTTCACCAACATTAACAGTGACTATACACATGGAATGGGAGAAGGACATGGCAATCCACTCCCCAGGCAATCCCAAAACAATCAGCCATTGAAAGCCCTATGAGGGTCGCTATGAGTCGAACACGACTCAATGGCACCTAACAACAACAACATATACATGGAATTCACCAGATGGAACATTGTTGTTCTTAGGTGCCCCATCGAGTCATGTCCGACTCATAGCGACCCTTACAGGGTTTTCAATGGCTGACTGTTTCGGGATTGCCTTGGGAGTGGGTTGCCACGTCCTTTTCCCATTTTTGTGGTGCTGGAAATTGAACTCAGGACCTCAGAGACTGCAGAGTGGCACTCTACCAACTGAGCTAAATCCCAGCAGATGGAACATACAGG
This sequence comes from Pedetes capensis, assembly GCA_007922755.1. Taxonomy (NCBI): domain Eukaryota; kingdom Metazoa; phylum Chordata; class Mammalia; order Rodentia; family Pedetidae; genus Pedetes; species Pedetes capensis. The sequence goes on from VMDO01033091.1 coordinate 5,681, forward strand.
AACAAAATTGACTACATTTGTGGAAAGAGATGATGGAAAAGCTCGATATCAAGTGTCAGAACAAGGTACTGATTGTGGATCAGATCATCAATTGGTCATATATAAGTTCAAGCCAAAACTGAAAAAATTACAGCAAGTGTATGAGAGCCAAGGTATGATCTAGAGTATATCCCACCTGAGTTCACAGACCACCTCAAGAACAGATTTAATGCATTTGACACTACTGATTGAAGACCAGATGAGTAGTGGCATCAAATGACATCAAAGACATCATTCATGAGGAAGGCAAAAATTTATTAAAAAGACAGGAAAAAACAAAAAACCCAAATTACATGTCATTAGAAACTCTGAAGGGGCTGGGATTTAGCTCAGTTGGTAATGCGCCACTCTGCACTCACTGAGGTCCTGGGTTCAATTCCCAGCACCACAAAAATGGGAGAAGGACAAGACAATCCACTCCCAAGGAAATCCCGAAACAATCAGTCATTGAAGACCCTATGAGGGTTGCTACAAGCTGAACACAACTTGACAGCGCTTAACCACCACAACAACAGAGACTCTGAAATTTGCCCTTGACTGTCCAGCAGCTAAATAAAAGGAAAATAAGATGAAGCTAACGAACTAACCAGAAGATTTCAAAGGGTAGCTCAAGAGGACAAATCAAATATTGTAATGACATGTGCAAAAAGCTGAAATAGAAAACTAAAAGGGAAGAACGTGCTCTGTTTTTTGCAAGCTTAAATAATTGAAGAAAAAATCAAGCTTCAAGTGGCAATAGTGAAGGATCCTACAGGAAAACTATTAAACTATGTAGAAAATATTAAAAGAAGATGGAGTTGCTTGGCAAATCTAAGCAACGAGGAGTATGCACTGCTGATGGAGGCGGCTCCAGATGCAGAGGTCGCACTGGGAACGCAGGAGAGAAGAGTCCCAGATGAGGACTCCTAGTGAGGAGCTTAGTGTTCTGCATCATGTTGATGTATGTTTCTTTTCTTTGGTTCATACTTAAGTTGTGTTTGTGAATTCCTCTCATATCTCTTATTCAATCCTTTAGTCTTGATTTTGGGCTTGTCTTCTTCCATATGTGGTATTTCCTTAAGAATCTTCTGCAATGCAGGTTTGGTGATCATGAATTTCTTAAACTTCAATATCATGGACTGTCTTATATTCTCTGTATATTTTATAAGATAGTTTTGTAGGGTAAAATAATTTTGGTCATCAGTTATTTTTTTTAGGACTTGAAGTGCTGCTGTAAATCCCCCCCACATGGACACAGCCTCTGGTGACTAGAAATTGTTTCTTCAAATATTTTGTAGTTAAGGACATCCTGCTTTCTGCTTGGGTTGCTCTGTAACACCTGCAGACTGTTTAAAACTAACCAAAGAGAAACACACAGACCCCTTTATTCTTAGTCTGTAAGCCCTGTTTAAGGAACAAGGGCACAGCCATTTTGGGACCTGAGAGATCCTGTCATTGCCCTGCCAGCAATAAAGTCCCTTCCTCTAACTAATGCTAGTGTTTGGGTGATTCTTTCTCTCTGATGGGCCTTGCTTCCTGTTACAGTAATACCTCATCTTTATTTCTTGGCATCTGAATTCATAAATTCTTCAACTTTTTCTTCAGCATCAGACAGCCTGGGCTGGGATTTAGCTCAGTTGGTAGAGCACTGTGCTGCAGTCTCTGAGGTCCTGAGTTCAATTCCCAGCACTGCAAAACTAGGAGAAGGACCTGGAAATCCACTCCCAAGGCAATCCCACAACAGTCAGCCATTGAAAACCCTATGAGGGTCGCTATGAGTCGGATACCGACTCGACGGCACCTAACAACAACAACAATCAGACAGCCTGCTTTTGGCTCTGTCCAATCTCAATACTGAAAGTTTTATGATATTTTAAGTTAGTTAACAGTGTTTTGTAATTCCAGAATTTCTATTTGCTTCTTCTTAAGGGTCTCAATTTCTTTGCTGAAATTTTCTGCTAAATTAGATACTTTTTTTGTCCACTGTTTCAGTTGTTTTCTTCTGGATGCCTTTCAACATACGTATAAGCAGACTTGTAAATTCTTTATCTGCCATATCTAATATTTGTGTTACTTTAAAATAAAGTATTGAAGTATTTTGGTCATTTGGGGCATCTTCTTCAACCTGATTTTTATTGTTTCATGTGGTTTTATTTTGAGCCTTTCCCATTACTTGGTCTGGATATTATTCCCTTATATGTTTGGGATTGCCCTTAGTATAATGCCTTCTTCTGGGATCCTAGACTCTGGTTTACCTCTGAGAGTAGAAAGCTTTCTGTTGCTAGAGCAATAGCTTTGTACACTCTCAACCTTTATAATTTTGATTAATCTTATTTGAGGCCTGATGTTCCTTAAGGAAATATCTATTCCGTGTGTGTGTGTGTGTGTGTGTGTGTGTGTGTGTGTGTGTGTGTGTGTGAACATTCCAGGATGTCTACTAAATGCAAGGGAAGGAAATGTCCTATTTTGGTTCTGATTTCTTAAACTTCAATAAATTTGTGAGATATTGACTAGGGTAACCTAAATAGAGTAATGGATGAAAAATATGTTTAGCGAGATTGGTGGAGAAAGGTTTCAAGGTGTATGGAGGTAGTGGTAGAGATAAAGTGGTGTGTGGGAAATCTAAAAAGAGACCAAAGGAACTAATCAATTCAGCGTAGCTATAAGATAACATTTCTGAGATCACAACCAGAGGCCTGCAGACATACAAAGGGGAGGAAAAAAATGTAAAGGGAAGAAAGGCACAACTCATGCTGATTAACTCAGACTATGTGATAGTCGCTTAGTTCCTTAGGACTCCAGCCTGCTCTGAGAATGTTGCCAAAGAGCTGTCCCAGGCCCTCCTTCCCACTGCTGTTGCTGTTCAGTTCCCAGGGAGGGTGTGTGCCATCCAAATCCCTCTACTGCTTGTGATGTGATCCAGTTCTGGTCCCTCTGACCCATGAACTGTCAGGATCCCCGGGACTCCAAGTGCTGCACCCTTGGTAGCCAGTCCCTCAGGGGTTGCACACTGCCAAAGCTCATACGCAAGTGCTCTCCAGAGTAACTACAGCCTAAATAGCTGGGTTTGTGTGGTCTGCTGCCCTTGTGGTGAGCACTTGTGTTATTACTATCTAGCAGAGGCATAGACAGTTCCTGTGGCTCCCAGGACTCACGGGCACCCTGTGTACAACAGACCATGAAACATTCCCCGACACTGTGCCACGCCGGCACTATGTCAGTGTTTCTGACACACAGTGATTCATAAGGTTTTCAATGGCTGATAGTTTCAGGAGTGGCCTACAGGTCCTTCTCCCATGCCTACAGCATCCAATATTCCCAGGCGATCTCCCATCCAAGGACTAACCAGGCCCAACTCTGCTTAGATTTAGAGAACAGGCAGGATTGGACACCAGGGAGGTACAGCTCTAGACTGCTAGGATATAGATATGGGATTTTTGTACTGATATTTTATAATTTCTTCAATTTGTTTACTAGCACTCATAGGATTTTATGTATTCCTGGCATTTTCTTCCTATGTTGTCATTGTTGTTAGGTATCATAGAGTCAAGTCCAACTCATAGTGACCCCCTTAGGGTTTTCAATGGCTGATTGTGTTGGGATTGTTTTTGGGAATGGACTGACTGCCACATCCTCCTCCCATTTTGGCAGTGCTGGGGATCAAACTCAGGTTCTCGGAATGTAAGGAGCAGCTCTCTACCAACTGAGCTGTGGCCCAGTCCATATAGTGAGAGGTCATCAGTGACTTGTGAGTGGGAAGGTTACGTTTCCATTGCTGTAGCGTTCCTTCAGTTCCTTGGATTCCCAAGGCCAGGAAGAGCGACCGTCGGCTGTGGGCTCTGCCCCTCGGTTCCGTCTGCTGGACACTGACTCACTCTGCTCGCTGGTGCACTGGGCAGCATGGCTCCACTCCCCTTGGTGGCAGGTGCCCCTCACCTGAGTCTTCCACCTCCAGACCTTGGGACCGTCCACCTGCAGGACTTGATGTAACCTGCAGCTCACCTCCTCATGCTGTGACATTGACTCTCCTAAGTGTGGTCACTTGGCTCTATAGGGTCCTCACCTGTGTCATCATTTCCTAGGCCAAGTGTCTGGGTGACCAGTGGCAGAGTCCCCCTGTCACCGGGGAGCCTATCTGAGCTGCCCTGTGAACTGAGAGAGCTGCCCACACCGCCTGTCCCCTGACGGGGCAGACAGATCCTCAGGTGCCCAGGATGACAAGTCTCAGGACCCAGGTGCCAGGGGTTGGCCGATGGAATTAAGAAGGGTAGTGTGTGCTTGGTGACATCAGGGATGGGGTCCCCAGGGCTGTCCACCTACAAACAGGAGTGTGAGATCCCCAGGGCTCCGCTGCACCATTCACAGTATGGCCCACACCTTGTGGAAAAGCTGAGCTGTCCTCCAGGGAAGCGTGGCTTGACGCGTCTTCAATAGATTGAGACTCCTCTGGCTGGTCACCTCTCCTCTCTTCCCACTCTGCATCTCCGATTTGCCTAGAGTATGGTGGGCTTTTGCCCAGCCTTGGGATGGGGGCAGCCAGGAGCTCCTGGTGCCCTGGTTTTCATGTACCTTCGTCTTTCCCTGGGTAGGGGCTGCTGTTGTGTTTCACAGATGTGAAGCCCGAGGCTCAAGTGGCCTCACCTCGGGGACACAGGACACCCAGCCCAGCTGATCACAGAGCTCCTTACCCCAACCCAGGGCTCTGCCCCAGCACAGGGCAGCGGCCCCATAGTCTGGATTCCCTGCAGCTCTCTTGGCATTCTGCAGTGTCTGGAACCCAGGGGCGTCCTCTCCCTCCTCCAGGATGGCCTGCTAGTGTCCCTCCCACGGAACCCAGGTGCTGTTCTTGGGGCTTTGGTGGACAGGTGGACAGTGCTAGGGCATGCTTACCATGGCAAGTACATGTCATGCCCCTGATTCATGCCATTTAAAAGAAACAAACAGTGAAACTTTATTAAAACTAATACCTTAAATAACATGCCAAATATATTTTTTAAAAAGCAGAAGTAGTTGTTTCCCAGGAGTGGGGAAGGAAGGCCTCAGTCCTGCTCAGAGGGAGGTTCAGAGAGCTGGTCAAGGGTCATTTCAGCACCCAGGGCCCCAGGTGGACCCGTGTCTCTATGGCTGCTGCTGCAGGAGGGAGACCCCCTGAAAGCCAATGCAGGGCCTCTGTTCCATTAAGGGTGGTGGCTCCCTCCCAGCAGAGGGGGCACATCTAGCTGCACAACCACAGCAGGGAGAGGGCCTGGCTTCGGCTCCGTGGGTGGCACACTGTCGAGCTAGGGCAGGAACCAGTCCTGCCTCTGGAGTTACTGACATCCATGATGGGTCCATTACCCCAGCTCAGGAGATCGTGGGAGTGGCTTGGCAAATCTAAGCAGTGAGGGACGTGCACTGCTGATGGAGGCGGCTCCAGATGCAGAGGTGGCACTGGGGATGCAGGAGGAGAGGAGAGTCCCAGATGAGGGACTCTTCTGAGCCTGGGTCCAGTGCTGGCTCATGACCAAACACCAGTCCCCGGATCCTTCCTGGGGGCCCCAGAAACCACCCCTACCCCCCTGCTCAGGATCCTCTCGGCCTCCTCACCCTGGACCTCGGCCTGCCTGGGCTCCGACTCCTCCAGCCAGCTCAGGAGGAGAAGGTCTGGGACAGCCAGGTCTGACGAAGGCATGTGGCTTACCACATAGGCCAGCACCTGGTTCAGGCTGGCCAGGACCAGGGACCTGCAGAAGTCATCCGGGCACCTGTCTGGCCAAAATTCCAACAGGGAGCAGATGGCGCTGTGAGAGGCAGCAGAGTCAGGAGCCTTCACCTCCCCGCACCCTGCAGTGGCCCCTGTGGGGTTGAGGGCTCTGTGCAGAGGCTGCCCAGCAGTGCCTAGTGTTCTATTTCATCTTGTGAAAATACTATGTCCTTTTAAAAAATCAGTTTCTTTGCTGTTTTCAGGTCAATAGGTGCCACTTACTAGCTCAGTGAACACGGGTCAGTATATTTATGTTTCAAAATTTTACAAAATGTACATGAAGTGAATTGTAAGAATTCAAAACAATGAAGTAGCATACATAAATTTCAGAAGCAAAGAAAATGTAGATTGGATTGGAAATTGAAGACCAAGAGAGAAATTTAATGTAAATATCCAGACTAATAACTCTACACAAGTACTAATACATACTAAAGTGTAACATTAGCTCTGGGTCTTGCCAACCCAAATAAATGTGGAAAATATTCAGTAACCAAATATTCATTCATTGTCCATTAGAGAAAAACATACCAACTACTAATGGCAGACATATGGTTTTGAGGGCATAGCACTTCAATTGTCCAATCGTCAGTCACTTCAATTTAAAACAAGAAAAAATATTGCCTTTCAGGGTAGAGTTTGGGGATTACATAAACTTCATGTACTATGCAAAAGTCATCATTTCATATAACTCAATTTGCCCAGGAGAGGAGCATTGTCATTTTTTTTTAATCTTCGTTTAAATTGCTAAACAAAGTTATTATTATCCTTGGAATAATGAAGACTCCAAGGCCGCCATCTTTGAATCTGGAATGTTCCCCAAAGGCAGTGTGGAGGGCCAAGATCCCAGGGTGGTGCTGTTGGAAAGTCATTGAACCTTTATGAAGTAGGGCCTAGCTTGAGGTCCTGGTGTTATTGGGGGAATCCTGCTGAGTGGGACCCCAGCCTGCTCCTCTTCTGCTATTTTCTTTCCAGGCCATGACCTAAGCAGTTTCCCTCCACTGTGTGTCATGAGTGGGGACCGTGGAAAAAATGCAATGGGCTAATCAATCATGATGGAAACTTCCTAACCTGTGAGTGAAAAATAACCTTTTGCTCTTTATAATCTGGTTATCACACACATTTGTTACAGTGACAGCTGACTTACACTGGGCAGTATTCTGACATTCTCCCTTATTCAATCAATACTCCCAATAATGATAGGGATGATTGTCTTCATTCTGACGAAGAAACTGGGACATGAGAGTTTAAGTACACTCCCCAGGTTCCCCCAGTGGTGGGGGTGCAATAGTGATATTTATGATACTTGGTCCTGCGTCCATGCCTTTTGCCCACCCCAGTGCCCACGTTCACCTAGGGATAAATTCCTTATGTTTATGTACTTTGTAAATGTAAAAAATCTAAATGAAATTGAAGCTAAGCAATGAAACCACTACGTTTTCAATTAAAAATGTTTATATTCTGTACCACACAATATTGTCTCCTCATTGCCCATTGTAGCCTAGATTTTACACAATTACAGTCATGTTTCTACCACACACTGGGAGATGATGAATTCCCAGCACAGTTTCGTATTCAAATTCTTGTGAACCATTTCTTTATACAGCTTGTTGTGATATAGGTAGGTTTTGCTTGGTATATACATATCATTCATGTATTAGGTGCACTCTGGTTCTTTTCTCATTATCTCTTTGATGAAAGAAGAATTGCTGAGGGCTAAGTCAATGTAAACATAAACACAAGCCAGAATCACAGGGCAGCACTTGCTCTAGAAAAGTCATATGCAGAATTCACGATAGATTTATATCCTTTTGAAAATTATTATTGCAATGAAAATATTTTTTAAATTTTAAAATTCTCCCAAAGAGCGCACAGATAGAAATATCTATAGTTTCAGAAATCCACCACACATTTGTCTTGGAAAAGGAGGTAACCAGACTTAACTGAAAGAAGTGTTCTTTCTGTAGGGTGCTGGTGAATTGAACCCATGCCCTCACACAGGCTAGACAAGTGTTCTTCCCCTAGTCCACATCCTCAGCCCTGTCTCTGAGACTTGACAGGCAGCCCTGTCCTTGTCTGTTGCCCGAGAGGCAGCATGGGAGCCCCCTCCTCCCAGAAAGAGCAAAGAGTCCCCAGGTTGGCATCCTCTCCTATCACATTACCCAGGGCTCTTTGGGGCCTTTGAGGTGCGGAGTCCAGCTGGCCTGTGTCCTATTTTGATCCTGATCTCTGGGAAAAGAGGAATAGCGGTGGGGATTGGGTCACAGTAAATCTACATTGAATGTGTGGATTGATTTATATTAAATCGCCAATTTAAAATATGTTAATCAGGGGACTGCAGAAGAAAGATCATGATTGGGAGGCCGGCCTGGGATATCTAGTGCATTCCAGACCAGCCTGGGGACACACTGAGACTTTTTCTCAAACACTCTGGCCACCAAGTCAACTCCTTCTTCTTCCTAACAGAAAAGAGACTCCTGCTTCCTGAAACAATCCCCAAACAACTAGCCATTGACAATCTTATGAATTTCAGAGAAGCACTGACATGGTGCCAGGCATGGCACAGTGTCAGGCAGTGTTTCGTTCTGTTGTACATAGGGTCACCATGAGTTGGACTCAATTTGATGACACCTAACAACAGCAACAACATGGAACTTTGGGAGGTGGGATTTGTTTGACAGAAATAGGTCACTGGAGACAGGGTTTGTAGGTTTTACCTGGACCTTCAGCTCCTGTGAGTTCTCTCAGCTCCTGATCCCCCATGATGTGAGCTGTCCTCTGCACACACTCTGCCAACTCGTCCGCCATGCTCTCTCCACCAACACAGACTGAACCCCTGAAGTCAGGAGCTAAACATAAGTCTTTCCTCTTTAAGTTGTTCTGTCAGGAATTTTACCACAGCAACACAAAAGCTGACTGACACACATCCTCACCCCTAAACCTGCAGGACGTGGGTCGAGTGTGCCAGCAGGAACCTGGAGAGCAAGTATGAGCCAGGATATGGAAGGTTTTGCATGAGTGGCAGAGGACTGGAACATAAATCTGCAAGTGAGAGAGTTCGTTCATATGGGACCTCACATGACCCACGATTTACCAACCTGGCCAAAACACCTGTGGGCAATTCTAACACTACTAGATTGGATCCTTGAAACTCAAAGGAAATGATGGCCCAAATGAAATGAGACAAAGTTGCCAAAATTTCCCTGACAGAATATTCAGAAGAGTTCAGATGGTTTAGAAAACTGGTCTTACCAAAATGGACTCATGATGTAGGGCCTGAAAATGGACTAGGTCTTTGAGTTCCCTGGGAGAGCATCCTCTTCTGTGAAGTGATCAGGAATGAAAGTATTTCATAGAAAAAGGAATTATCTATGGCCAGGAAACCTGTGGAATACACTCAATCAAACTGTACAGAATCAGGTCACAGATGAGATAAAACTTTGTATTCATACAAAGTCTGACCATCCCTTTTGTCCAAAGAGGGTGGTCAGCTAAGCCCTAATTTAAATCTTCCTTTCGTCTTTTTTGACTCTAACTTTATTTATCTATAGTGGACAATTAAAAATTGCACTATATTGCTGAGCATGGTGGCACACACCTCTAATCTCAGCATGTGAGAGGCTGAGTCAGGAGGATCAAGAGGTTGAGGTCATCATGGTCTACATAGTAAGACCCTGTCAAAAAAAGAAAAAGAAAGAAAGAAAGAAAAGAAAGCCTCCACACAAACCTTGTATATATTTAAGGTGCATAACTTGATAATTTGATATTTCTGTATATCGTGAAATATTGACCATACTCAAGCTAATTAATATACAATCACCTCAAATAGTTTCCTTTTTTATTTGTGGTGAGAACACTTAAGATTTAACATCTAAGAAAATTACAAGTGTATAAAACAATTAGTTAATTACAGCCATAGTGTTGTATATTTGATTTCTGAAACTTATTTTGCATACAACATTACTGAATTCATTTATTAGTTCTAATAGTTATTGTTGTTATTGAGTTTTAGAGTTTTCAACGTAAAGGACTATGTAATCTTACAGATAGAGATCATTTTAATTATTCCTTCCCAATTTGGGCACCTTCTATTTCCTTTTCTTGTTGAATTTCTCTGGGTAGGACTTCGAGACTTCTAGTAGTATGTTGAAACAAGTGGCCTGAGTGGGCATTCTTACTTTGAACCAGGTCTTTACATTGAAAACGGAAGTTTTCCATTTTATTCATTGATTATGATGGATTGGCTGTGGACTTTTCATTTATGGACTGTGGTGTGTTAAGTTCCTTCTGTATCTATTATTTTTTGAAGTTTTAATCATGAATGGATTTTGAACTTTGCAAAGGCTTTTTCTGCACCTATTGGTAGGTTCATGTCATTTTTCTTTCATTTTGTTAATGTGCCCCATAGATTTAGCAAAGTTGAATCATTCTTGCATCCCAGGAGTAAATCTCACCTGATCATGCTGTATGAGCCTTTTGAATGTGCTGTTGGTTTAATTGAGTTTAAGTGCATCTATATTTTTCAGGGATATGTTGGCCTGTGGGGTTTCCTTCTTTATTATAGCATCTCTGGTCTTGATGTCAGGGTCATGCTGGCATGAGGCTGAGTTTGGAAGTGTTCTCTCTTCTGTTTTCTCAAAAAGTTTAAGAAGGATTCATACTAATTTCTCTTGAATGAATAATAGAATTAGCCATGAAGCCATGTGGTCCTGGGCTTTTTTTATTGGGAGATTATTAAATTGCTATTTCATTCTCCTTATTTGTTAATGGCCTGTTTAGCCTTCTATTTCTTTTTTTATTAAGTTTTGGTTGGACATAGGTTTCTCTGAATTTATTAATTTCATCTTGGTTATCCAGGTCATTAGCATGTAGTTGTTCAAGTTAGTCTCTGTTTTCTTTCTTTGTTTTTTTTGTGAGGTAGTGGAGGGATTGAACCCAGAGTCTTGTGCTACTGCTAAGCTTCATCTCCAGCCCTTAAATTAGTCTTTTTGACCTTTTTAGTTATGAAGCATTTGTTATAATGTCTCTTCTTTCATTTCTGACCTTATATATTTGATTCTTCCCTTTGGTTTTCCTAGTTTAGCTAAAGGTTTGTCAATTTCATCTTTTCAAAAACCTAACCCTTTTTTAAAAAATTCTCTCCCTGATTTATTTCTGCTCTAATATTTACATCCTTTATTCCAGTAATTTTGCATTTGCGTCCTTTTGGTAGCTTTTTGAGGTGCGAAGTTATGCCATCATTTGAGATCTTTCTTCTTAGTCCTGCTTTTGCTGTATCCCACAGATTTGGGGATGTTGTGTTTTCATCTGTCTCAAAATACTTTTAAATTCTTTTCTGATTTCTTTTGTGACCCAATAGTAGTTCAAAAGTTTGTTGTTTGGCACATTGAGACAGAAGTAATAAGTTATAGTGTTCGGCAGCACAGTGGGCTATTATTCACAATGACCTATTATATATATATACTGTACTAGTAACTAGGAGTTCAAAGGCTCCAAATGCAAAGTAGTGACAAGGATATGGAAACATTCATGGTCCTGATTTGATCAGGTCATATTATATACATGTTTCAAAATATCACACTGTGCTCAAAAATATGTATAATTGTTGTTGTTGTTATGTGCCATCAAGTCCGGTCCTACTCATAGCAATCCTATGTACCACAAAATGAAACATTTTTAGACACTGTGCCATGTCCAGTACTATTGTCAGTGCTTCTCTGCTATTCATAGGTTTTTCAATGGCGTATTGTTATGGGAGTGGGTTGCTGGGTCCTTCTCCCTATGTATAATTACTGTTGTTGTTGTTAGGTGTTGTCGAGTCGTTATCCAACTTGTTGTGACCCTATGTACAACAGAGGAAATACTATTATCAGTACTTCTCTGCTATTAATAGGGTTCTCAAAGGCTGATTGTTTTGGGGGGAGTGGTTTGCTGGATCTTTCTCCCAAGCCTACAGCACCTAGTGTTCACAGGCAGTCTCCCATCCAAGTACTAACCAGATCTGATCCTGCTTAGCTTCCAAGATCTGACAGGATCAGATGCCACAGTGCTACAGCTGCAGGCTGTATAATTATTAGGTGTCAATAAAAAACTGTAATTTGTTTTAAGGAGGTATAAATGTTAACTACTCTGATTTGATTCTTACATTTTGCACACATATATTGAACTATCATACTGCGCCTCATAAACTTATACAATTAAAGCAGTAATTGTTTTTTAAGTGTTTTTTTGGTTTCCACATACTTGTGAATTTCTCAGTTTTCTTGCTGTTATTGATTACTAGTTTCATTCCATTGTAGTCTGAAAAGATACTTGGGATGATATCAGCCTTCTTAAATTTGTTAAAACTTATTATTATTATTATTTTTAGCTAAACACAAACCTTCTCCTATCTTGGAGAATGTTCTACATGCACTTGAAAGGAATGTGTGTTCTGCTGAGGAATGTGAGTCTTCTAAGTCCATTTTGTTCATATTGTCTTTTTATGGCTTCTATTTCTTTATTGATTTTCTGTCTAGATATTTTATCCATTATTGTAAGTAGGATTTTGAAGTCCCCTACTGATATTATATTGCTGTCAATTCCTGCCATCAGATCTGTCAATACTTGCTTTATGTATTTAGATGATGTTGGATATGGTATATATATATATATATGTATATATATATGGATATATATATAGTCACTTTTGTCATTACATAATTACCTTTTTGCCATTAGACACTGTTTTAGACTGACATCTTCTTTGTGTGACATAAGTATAGCCACTCCTGCTTCCTTTTAGCTACCATTTGCATGAAATATCTTTTTTCATTCCTTCACATTCAGACTGTGTGCACCTTTAAATCTAAAATGAGTGTCTTGTAGAGAGCATATTGCTGGATAT
>VMDO01033092.1:0-18325 GCA_007922755.1 Pedetes capensis
AAAATTCCTGATGTAGCTTTCCAAATCATTTATTCTTTCAAAATTTATATTTATGCATTGTCATCTACCTTTATGAACTAAAATAAAGTTTGCCTATTAAAATTAATAACCCAAGATGTCAAACATTTTCTGATCTAGTTTTGTATTCCCTAAATTGTTACTCACCATCTCCTTATTTATTATAGGTTTATGACTCTCTGTCTTATTTTATTAGCCAATAAATAATTTCTTCATATATACTATTTTTGTAGCTTTTCATCATTCTATACATGTAAGAAATATACCTTAAATGAACATATAATGTTTTCATAACACAGTATTATGTAATAATCACTTTTACCATATTGAGAAATGAAAATTCTATACTGTGTTCTCCTCATGCCAGCAAGAAATCACAATGTGCAAATTGAAAGATTAAACAGTGAAAACACATTTCAAAATTGGTATTTCTAGAATGTCCATGTCATATGAACAAAAATGTCCATCAAATATCAATAACTTGTCATCCACATGTACAGTGTCTTAGGTTTCACATTATCCAATTATATTTGACTTTCATATTTTATTTCATACATGTTTCAGCATCTTAGTCATCATTGAGACATACTGTTCTGCTACCTCTTTTGCCAATTGTTATGTGAACTACTATCCCTGGGCCAATGTAAAGAGAACATCCATTCACTCCAGATAGAGAGGTCACAGACACACCAAAGGAAAGATGCTGACAAGTCTACTTGATGGACCATTGAGTCTATTGGGGTAGCTTATAGGAACATAGGGGACTCATGTACAACATTTGTAGGCAGCTATGCTACCAAGAGCCTGCAGCCGTAGCCCTGTGGCATACGATCCCATCAGATCTCAGAAACTAAGCAGGGTCTGGCCTGGTTAGTACTTGGATGGGAGACCACCAGGGAACACCAGATGCCGTAGGCATTGGAGACAGACCTGGCAACCCACTCCCAAAAATCAATCTGCCATTGAAAACCCTATGAACAGCAGAGAAGCATTGACAATAGTGTTTCCCATGTTGTACTCAGGGTCACTATGAGTCGGGTACCAACTCAATGGCACCTAACAACAACAACATGCTACCAAGAAGAATGCTTTGGAGAAGTCCTACAGAGGAGTTCCACAGGTACCTGCACCACCAAGGATCCCTTCCAAAGAGTGCCATGCCCAGCCAATGTTTGCCTCTTATATAGGTACCTGATGGGGGACTCATGAGGACCTTGTGAGGATTTTGTGGCCCTCCCTTCCATCCACAAGGGAATGCCAACAGGCCCAAAATCCCGAGGATGTCATCTCATGAGCTGCCTCTCTTTCTTCACAAGGGACTGGTAATAGGCCCTTTAACATCATAAGCTCAACTATCACCTCTGTAGTTGTGTTCATTGTCATAAATGTGGGCCACTGTCTTCTGGAGGTCACCACAGCTATGTGATTTAAGGTGAAAATAGTCATGTCCATTCTGGATATCACTACCTCAACCAAGCCAGTCAGGAGTTGGGTTCAAAGTCTAAGTATGTCAAATTAAAGCTAAGTACTTGAAATTTTTCATTAACAAATAATCTATTACAATTTCTATCACATGTAGGCAATAAGTAAATATTGCAACTAAATAAAATGAGTCTGTGATGATTCTAAGGAAGACTTTAATGTTTAAATATAAAAGTCATAACATACGTAGGCAGAAAACTGAAAGAAGTAATTTATATTTCCCAAGTTAGCATTATGAAATAGAGAGATGTAACTTCTGTGCTTATTTGAAGAATAATCAAAAATGTTTTTCTGTCTTGGAAAAAGTAAAACTTTTGGTTTCTACCCCAGAAGCCTTTCCTCTTACCATTGCTCTTTGCCTTGAACTTGAGCACTTTTATCCTTAAAAACTGCTCATTGTCTTCAAAATTATTTCAGAAGATTGTGCCTCAAATGAAGCACAAATAAGTGTTTTCACCTTGTCAATAAAGATGCTTATCAGGAGCATTTTCTATGTAATTTGTCTCTTGCATGGAAAAACCTCCCAAATTCAGATCTGGTGGATAAAATCATTTTGAATCAACTCTGCGTTATGTACTTGTGTTTTAAAACTCAAATTCCACAGCAGGGCTTCTTTACCAGTCATAATTAAGTCTCTTATGAAGGGATTTTATTTATTATTTATCACATTTCAAAATCCAGGTGAGGCTAGTCTCAATCTCTACTCATTCAAAGTGTAATTAGACACATTTTAGATTTCCTTTCTTACTTAGATTGGGATGCTTCATATCTTGCCAAAACCCGGCTATTTTCAGATCTTCACTCTTTATACCATGTTGAACACTCAACCAATGGCTATTCTCTTATTTGTGGTGTAATTTATAAGTAAATTTATTTCAGAATATCTTGTTCTTGATTTGTAGGACAGATTTACTCCCTGCCACATTTTATCTGAATATAGATGCAAAGCAACACTGTCAACACTGTATCAATCATGAAAACATACTTAAATCTCACCCTATAGAGCCATGTCCATGCAACAGAGGTTCTTTTCTTCCTTTTTTCTTTTTTCTTTTTTTCTTTTTTTTATAAAATGTATTCAGGAATCCAGTGGTACCACAATCTCCCATTACATAACCTACTTTCTTTGAATAATACCTTTCCATTTTGAGATCTGCATTAACACTTTAAAAAACCATTTTGTTCATAAAAGTAATGATGCTCATTAAGTAGTCCAGCAGTAATCTAGTTAAATAAAAATGATATGCATTTGAAGGGTTTTCACAAGACTATTTAAACCAGAAGTGTATCTGACTAATATAGTGGATAACACCAAGGTAATTTGCTGAAGTACTTCTTCCACTGGATTTGAAATGACCTTCCAACTGGGCTTGTATTTGATTATATTACACTAGGTATTTCCAGTGAAAATTCAAATATGAAAAATTAAGTGGTCATAGTCTTCTTCAAGTCCTACCTTGTCATTTTAAAATTAATAATCAAAAATATATTTGTAAACTACAGTCTCTAATTATCAATGTGTAACAAAATCTCCATATGTCTAATAGAATATATTCCATGTCTACATTCTAAAGTTTTGAAGTCATATAGAAAAATATAAATTTAAAGGGAAAATGGGAAAGCTATTAAATAGACAATAAGTTTTACAACAGAAACTCAATTGAATTAGAATTATTTAAACTAGAGAAAAATGGACTGCAAGATGACTTACTGTTGAATATATAAATCATAATTATGAATAGAATGCCAACTTATTCTGCATACATCAAGAGAAAAATTTAGAGTATTAAAATTGGCAACTTCTTTTCTATCCTAGCCCTACCCCACATTTGTTCACAACTCCTCTATATAGACAAAGTAATTGAAATTATAAATAAGACAATATCATTATGAAGTATGCAAATCTAATAATTTCAACAATGTAATTAAAAGGCTTTTCTTCCATGTGAATACAAGATAGCCTGTAGTGATATTCTCATGATGCTGTTAGAAAGAGGAAAATCTGGTCATTATAACTACTCATCAAATAATGTCCTATATTTTGAAATAATAAAGATGAAAGACCACTCACGTTTTAAACTACAATAGTTTTGGGAGAAGGAAGAATGAATACATTAAGGAAGTGCAACGAGAAATGATGAGACAGGTAAAATGCAGTCCAAGAAAGGCACTTGCTATTATTATTCCAATACACACAGAAATTTCCTTTGAAAAATAATTTGTTGTTTGTTTGCTTGCTTTTGCTTACTACCCCATCCTAAAACCTCAGTTTCTTCAAATTGTACATTTCTTGTCAACTTATCAACAGATCACTGGTAGCTTCAAGTGTCCCTTTTCTGTTTATTTACACATACATAGTGACAGATACTTCTCTTCTCATACCACATTTTTATGCTTCCAATGTTCCTTTTATTTTCATACCATGTAGTGGGTCTTAGGTGCCATCGAATCTGGTCTGACTCATAGCAACTACATATACAGCAGAACTAAACACTCTCTAATTCTGTGTCAGGCACACGATCTTACTCATGTTTAAGCCCATTGTTGCAGATATTGTGTCAATCCATCTAATGGAGGGTTTTCCTCTTTCTCATTGACCTGCCACTCTCCCAAATATGATGTTCTTCTTCAGGGATTGGTGCCTCCTGAGTACAACTCCAAAATATGTGAGACCCAGTCTAGTCATCCTTGCTTCCAAGGAGCACTCTGGTTGCCCTTCTTGAAGGACAGATCTCTTGGTTCTTTTGGCAGCCCATGGTATATTCAATATTCATCTCCAGCACCATAATTCAAAAGCATCAATTCTTCTCCTGTCTCTCTTGTTCAATATCCAGCTTTCACAAACATATGATGCAACTGAAAATATCATGGCATGAGTCTAGTGTACCTTCATCATCAATGTGGCATCTTTACTTTTCAACACTTTAAAGAGGTCTGTTACCACTGCTTTTCCCTATGCAATGAGTCTTTTGATTTCTTGACTGCTGCTTCCATAGGTGTTGAGTCTAGAACCAAGTAAAGCAAAATCTTGGGCAACCTCAATCTCTTTACTCCATTTATCATGAAAGTTACTTACTGACCCAGTTGCAAGGATTTTTGTTTTGGTGATGTTGACATGCAATCCATACTGAAAGCTGTGTTCTTTGATCATCATTAGTAAATGTTTAAAATCCTCTTCATTTTCAGCAAGTAGAGTTGTGTCATTTCCATAACTCAGGATTTTAATGAATGTTCCTCCATCATAATGTCACATTCTTCTTCACAAAGTCCAGCTTCTTTGATTATTTGCTCAACATAGAAACTGAAGAGGTACGAGGAAAGGATACAGCCCTGGCACACACCTTTCTCAACTTGAAACTATGCACTATTTCCTTGTTCTGCTAGAACTACTGCCTATCGGCCCAGGTACAAATTTCTCTTTGATACAAGCAGGGGCTCTTGTATTCCCTTTCTTCATATGTTATTCATAATTTGTTATGACCCACACAGTCAAATGCCCTTCCATAGTTGATAAAACATAGACACAATCTGGTATTCTCTGCTTTTGGCTAATATCCATCTGACAAAAGCAATGATGTCCCTGGTTCCCTGCTTTCTTCTGAATCTGGCTTGATTTTCCGGATGTTCCCTGTCTACACACTGCTCCAGTCACTTTTGAATGATATTTAGCAAAATTTTTCTTCTGTGTGATGTTGTTGTTGTTGTTGTTGTTGTTGTTGTTGTTGTTGTTAGGTGCCATCGAGTCGGTATCCAACTCATAGCGACCCTAGGTACAACAGGTGAAACACTATTGTCATGAGTTTCTACTGTTCATAGGGTTTTCAATGGCAGATTGATTTTTGGGAGGGGGTTGCCAGGTCCTTCTCCCAAGCCTACAGTACCTGGTGTTCCCTGGCGGTCTCCCATCCAAGTACTAACCAGGCCTGACCCTGCTTAGCTTCCAAGATCTGACGGGATTGGATGCCACAGGGCTATGGCTGCAGGCCTGTGTGATATTAGTGATATCATTCGATAGTTCCCACATTCGATTGAATCCCCTTTCTTGGGAATAGACACAAATATGGATCTCTTCCAGTCAGTTGACAGCTAGTTGTTTTCCAAGTCCTTGGCATAAACAAGTTAGCAGCCCCACTGCTTCAGGTGTTTATTGAAACATCTCTATTGGTATTCTATCAATTTCTGGAGCCTTGTTTCACCAGTACCTTCAAAGCAGCTTTCACTTCAACACTAATACCATTGGTTTGTAATCACATGCAAGCTTTTGAAATGATTGGCCATCCACTGGATTCTATTTGGTGTAAAGACTCTGTTTATTTCTTCCATCTTCTTTTGATGTTTCCTACATTTTAAAATATTTTCTCTATAGAATCTTTCACTATTATCTCTCAAGGCTTGAATTTTTTCTTCAATTCCTTAAGCTTAAGAAAAACAGAGCAAGTTTTGGTTTTGTCTCCAGCTCTTTATATGTCATTAAAATATTTGATTTTTTTTTGCCTCAAGCTGTCCTTTGAAGTCCTCTGTTTAGTTCTTTACTTCATCATGTCTTCCTTTTACTTTAGCTGCACAATATTCAAGGGCAAGGTTCAGAGTCTCTCTTGACATGTAATTTTTTTTTGCTTTTTTCCTGTCTTTTTAATAACCTTTTTCTCTCTTCCTGAATGATGTATTTGATGTCATTCCACAACTCATCTGGTGTTCTTTCAATAGTGTCTAATGCATTAAACCTGTGCTTAAGGTTGTCTCTGAACTCAGACTGGATATACTCAAGATCATACTCTAGCTTTCATACACTTGTTCTAATTTTTTTCAGTTTCACTTTGAAGCTGCATGTGAGAAGTTGATGGTCTGATTCATGATCAGCACCTGGTCTCATTCTAACATTTGATATTGAACTTTTCCATTGTCTCTTTCCACAAATATAGTCAATTCGGTTCCTTTATGGTCCATTTGGTGAAGTCCATATGTATAGTCACTGTTTATGTTGGTGAAAAAATGTATTTGCAATGAAAAGGTCATTGGTCTCACAAAATTCTATCATGCATTCTCAATATCATTTCTGTCACCAAGGCCATATTTTTTAACCACTAAGCATTCTTTGTTTCCATCTTTTACATTCCAGTCACCAGTAATTGTTGTAATTGTTAGTAGACCTTGATTGCATGTTCAATCTATTCATATTGCAGAAGCTGATAAAAATCTTCTCTATCTTCATTTGTGGCCATAGTAATGGGTGTGTAAATTTGAATAATAGTCTTATTAACTAGTCTTCCTTGTAGAAGTATGGATATTATTCTATCACTGTCAGCACTGTACAAACTTTGCAAGGTCTTTTTTGATGTTGAATGCAACTCCATTTCTCTTTAATTTTTTATTTCTACCATAGTAGACATATGATAATCTGATTCAAAATGGCCCATGCACATCCATTTTAGCTCCCTGATGCCTAGAATGTCAATGTTTATGCAGTCTATGTCCCTTTTGATTGTTTCTAATTTTCCCAGATTCATACTATGTACATTCCATATTCCAGTTATTAATGGATGTTTTCAGTTGTTTCTCCTAATTTTGAGTTGTGCCACATCAGCAAATAGAGGTTCCTGGGGCTGTGTTCTAGTCCCATGATTAAGGTAGACCCTACTTTGAGGAGACAGCTCTTCCCCAGTAGTCTTTCTTGTGCCTTCTCACCTGGGATGTTCATTTTCCAGGACTATATCTGACAGTGTTTCTCTGCTATTCATAGGATTTCAATGGCTAATTGTTTTTGGGAAGGTACTGCCAGGTCCTACTCCCTAGCCTGTCTTAATCTGGAAGCTCAGCTGAAACCTGTTCACCATGGGTGACCCGACTGGTGTCTGTTATGTCAGTAGCATATATTTCAGCCTCATCACAACAAGTAAGACCTCACAGTATGGCAAACTGACAGACATGTGGGTATTCTATACCCTAGACTTCTAGAAATTAAGTTTTTGTTGTTGTTATGTGCCTTTGAGTCTGGTTGACTCATAGGGACCCTATGCACAGCTGATGAAACTTAACCAAAGTATAGGGTTTTTTTAATATATCTTTTTATTCTCTATCCTAAACACCTCTTTTTGACTTAGATGCCAGAACTGTTTACCTTTAAAAGA
The DNA here is from genome assembly GCA_007922755.1 of Pedetes capensis. Classification (NCBI taxonomy): domain Eukaryota; kingdom Metazoa; phylum Chordata; class Mammalia; order Rodentia; family Pedetidae; genus Pedetes; species Pedetes capensis. Next base: position 7,629 of record VMDO01033092.1, read on the forward strand.
CAAATAACAAGAAACACTGAGAGTTGACATTTTAAAGAAGTGCAATGCTTTTATTGTTGTTTTATTTATATCTTAACTGTGTGTGTGTGTGTGTGTATGTGTGTGTGTGTGTTTATTGAATAATTCAAAATTAAGAGTGTAAAGAGCCAAAATGCTTTTAGATTCCTAGATTTCATTTGGGCATCTAGATTGTCATACTTGAAAATCTTAATAAGTACTATCTGTAAATTTGCTTTGTCACCTACACCACATGAGTGAGTGTGCGAGAGAAGCCATCGTAGTTCTCTACTTATTTCATCTTACCATGACCATGTGTAGCCTCACAGGGTCCTAACAGGCCTGTCAAGTTTTATGGTTCTTATTGTACATAAACTCTGACTTCAAAAGTTAGACATATTTCAAGATTTGAATTCTATTTCCATTATCTTTTCTACTAAATAGCTGCTGGCAGAAAGTAGAAGGAAAAAATGATGGTAAATATACTTGCTATACCATCCATGCACTGATGTCGTTCTTCCTGTAAGCCTGCTAAACTGCTATTGCAGTGATTTCATTCTCTGCTCATCTCCATAAACCACAACTGGAACTAAGATTATTTGATTTCCTCTTGCAAATATGGCCTAAAAATATATCAAAATGTTACTACTAATAAATTGTTGTTAGGTGTTGTCATTTCAGGTCCAACTCATAGTGCACCTAGGTACAACAGATGAAACACTCTCCCACACTGTGCCATGACCAGCTTCATGGCTTCAGGGCTTCTCTGCTATTCATAGGGTTTTCAATGGCTGATGCTGACAAATAGATAATGTGATATACAGATTTTCCTGCCATTTGAGTCAATAATGGATTAAAAATGCCATAATATCTAATACTCCATGTGTCTTTCAAATTGTCAAAGCAGTGGGGGCTTACATGTTGCTGTGATACTGAAAGTTATGCAACCAGTATTTCAGATACCAGTAGAGATACCCATGGTGGGCAGATTTCAGCTGAGCTTCAAGACTAACACAGATTAAGGAGAAAGACCTGGTAGCCCACTCATGAAAAAATTAGCCACTGAAAACCTATGAATAGCAGAAGTTGTTGTTGTTATTAGGTATCATTGAGCCAAGTCCAACTCAATCACCTATGAATAGCAGAAGTTGTTGTTGTTATTAGGTATCATTGAGCCAAGTCCAACTCAATCACCTATGAATAGCAGAAGTTGTTGTTGTTATTAGGTATCATTGAGCCAAGTCCAACTCAATCACTGATGGTTTTAGGAATGGGCTGCCACATACCTCTCCTGTTTTTGCAGTGCTGGGAATCAAGCCCAGGGCCTCAGCAGCACTCTACCAACTGAACTAAACCTCAGCCCGAATAGCAGATGAGCACTATCAAATATAGTGCTAGAAAACAGCACCCCAGGCTGGAAGGCATTCAAGAAACATCTGGGAAGATTTGTTTCCTCCAGGCAGAGTGAAACTTAATGATGGAGTAAAGCTCCTGGGACCTCCTATTGCTGATATGGCATGACTCAAAATGAAAAGAAACACAGTGACTGCAACAATGGGTTCAAATATAAAAAGATCATGTGCATGGCACAGCGCTGAGTAGTTTTTCATTCTGTTGTACATAGGGTTGCCATTAATCAGACCTGACACTACAGCACCTAATACCACCACAAACAACATTAACATAGTAGAGCATCTCACCATCAAGGAAGTGCTAACTCCATTTTAGGTTGTCAATAGAAACTCCAACAATGATGGAACTATACAAAATGGGCTACTTTAAATGTCTTTTACAAAATGGAATCCTTTACATTTTTACCAGTTTCCCCTTAAACTTCCCCTCTCCTTTTTTTTTTCTCTTTCAAATCACTTTTTTTTCTCATTTTAAGCATAAGAATGATGATGATAGATAACTGGCAATGTTAAGTACCTGCTGACCCAATTGATTCTAATCACCATACTGTCTGTCAGCAAATATTTGGCTATAGCTGTTGTAATTAGGAAATATATAAAAGCTTAGTCTGGAAACTAACATAGGATACTATTTCTGCAATTTTTGAGCAATGGATTGTTGTATTATTCATTGTACTATGTAAAATAGGAAAGTGGAGAAATTTCCTAATTATATTGTTACAGAAAAGCACTGAAAACCACCAAATGATCACATAGAAAGTCCATTACCATTTCCAGAGTGAATTTTGTAAAAGCACATCATATTTGTTTAATCCAAAAAGTGGAATTAAGTCACAAAGCTGCAGAATTTCAAAGTAACAGCTTTCACATGAAGTATTTTAATGTGGAAAAGTCCCACAGATATCCACTATATACTCATCTGCTATGAGTGTTTTCCTGATTCCAAACAGGTATAGTCCCACCGAGATTTTCACAAAATTGTATTTTACTCGGTATTATGAAAGATTTCTGCACTTTATTATTTCTCTGAATGAGTAGCATGAAATGCCAAATGTTTGAAAGAAAAAGAATCACATGTATGTATTGCGAGCAAACCAGTGAATGCAGACCTGTATGGCAAAAATATTAGAATTTAAATCCATCTTATGAAAGCTAAACCAGACCTTCACAGTAGAAATTGAAATATCTGATTGCATATTCAAACAGGCAATCAGCAAGCCAGAGGGAGGGGGGAGAGAGAGAGAGAAAGAGAGAAAGAGAGAGAGAGAGAGAGAGAGAGAGATTTTCTAATGTCCAACAACATTCTGTCTGTTTCCAAGGCTATGTTCCAGGCCTTAGGTCATGATAATCAAGCTGCCTGCCCTGTCCATATCATCTCTTCCCTTTTAGTACTTAAGTCAATAGGCACACCTGCCTAAATGCCTAAAGCTTACTACTAAATGCCTGTACAATACAGCTAGATGGACTGAATGTGAACCAACATAGAACCTTCCAAATATGCACTTCAAATGCACAAAGAGAAGCATTTTTATGCAAAAATGACAGAAAATGTAATAAAAAAGAAAATGTTTAACAACCTCATGCCAGACGGTGTCCTTTATTGGGGATCAGCTCATATTTCTATGCTTTTGAAAATGTCATAGCTTATTGCTGCTCAATTCTAGAGTTACATCCTAAATTTGGGAAAAGCCCTTCCCTTGTGAATATTATGATCCCATTAAGATTTATCTTGTAATTTACCATTTGAAAAAGACTTTTCATTTTTTGGTTGCTTTTGGAAATGCATGTTTCCGAAAAAAATACAGGAACAATGTAAGATAAAGTAAAATAAAAATTAAAGTAAAATCTCACCTAGCTGTATGTTGTTTTTATTTTGCTTTAATGTTTTTCTATATACTTGATATGGGAAGAGTTTACAAAAATACTTAAACTGTGTGTGTGTGTGTGTGTGTGTGTGTGTGCATATACAATCTTCAAAGTATTTTCTGCTTCTATGAGTTCAATTATTTTAGACTCCACATGTGACAGCAGGAGATATTTGTCTTTCTGTATCTGCCTACTTCCAAAAGTACAATATTCTAAAGTTCTATTCATGTCATGGCAGAATTTCTTCATTTTTTAGGGCCACATAGTTTTGCCTTATGTACATATATCACATTTTCTTTATCCATCCTTCTGTTTAAAGACACTTAGGTTGATTCCTTATCTTGGCTATTGAGAAGAGTACTGCAATGAACATGGGAATGCAGGCATATCTTTGACATACTACTGTCAAATCTTTCAGGTAAATAACCAGAAGTGGGATTGCTGTATCATATAGTAATTTAATTTTTAAAGAAAATTACTTAGATTCTTATGAACACCCATGATGTTTTTCATAATGGCTATAATAATTTGCATTTCCACAAATACTGAGTTTCTTTTTTTCCACATCCTCATCAATACTCATTATTTTTGTGTTTACAATAATAGTTATTGTGAAAGGTATGAGATGGTATCTCACTTTGGTTTTAATTTGCATTTCCCTAATGATTAGTAATGTTGAGCATTTTTTTCTTTCCATTAGGCACTTTAATATCTTCTTTGGAGAGTGTCTATTCAGGTTGCTTGAATATTTATTAATTGGATTATTTTCTGTCTACAGAGATTTGATTTCTTTATATAGTTCAGATATTAATCTATTATAAAATATAAGGCTTATGAATATTTTCTCCCAAGTCATAGATTGTCTCTTCACTCTCTTGTTTTTTGTTTTCTATAAAAGTTTTAATTTGATATAATCCTATTTGTTTATTTTCTTTTGCTTCCTGAGCTTTTGAAGTCAAATCTAAAAAATTATGAAATCATGATTCAGACCAACATCATGCATTTTTTCTCCTTTGTTTTCTTCTAGTAGTTTAATACTTTCAAACCTTATGTTTAAATTCTTAAGCTATTTTGAATTGATTTTTATATATAATTTGAGATAAGGGTCCAATTTCATTTCTTGCATATGGTTATCTACTCTTCTCAGCACTATTTATTGAATAGACTCTCCTTTTCCCATTGTATATTCTTGGCACCTTTGTCAAAAACAACTGATTAAAGATGTGTGAGTTCATTTGTGGACTCTCTGTTCTGATCTATCGATTGATGGGGTTCAGCACCTTAGTACCATATGAATTATAGAATGTTTTATATCTATGAAAAATGATATAAGAATGTTAATAAGTTTCATTGAATCTATAGATTATTTATGGTAGTATACACATTTTAACAATATTATTGCTTACCATTCATGAATATGAGATATTTTTCATTTACTTATATTTTCTTCATTTCTTGTATTAATTTTTATAGTTTTCAATTTTAACTTTCTTGGTTAACTTTATTTCTAATTTTTTGTAGCACTTGATTTAAATTTTGGAAAGTTTGTAGTATAAAGATATGCGGCTAATTTTTGTGTGCTGATTATGAATCCTTAAACTTTACTGAGTTCATTTATAATTTCTAACAATTTTTGCTGTAATATTTAGGGTTTTCTAAAAGCATAAAATCATGTAATCAGAAAATAGAAATATTTTGGCTTTTATTCCTATTTAAATATTTTTATTCCTTTATCTTGCCTGACTACTATAGCAAAGATTTCCAGTGCTATGCTAAATAGAAGAAGTGAGTGTGAGTTTATTTGTTCTGGATCTTAGATGAAAGTGTTACAATTTTTCAGCACTGATTATGCAATGGGCTATTATATGCAGCATTTTTTAGTACTTTTTTCATTAAATATCAAATCTTGTCTAATGTTTTTTCTTCAACTACTGAGATTTTATGAATTTTGTCCCTTATTCTGTTAATATGGTATATCACATTTATTAAATGCAAATGTTGAACAAACCTTGCAAGCTAGAGAAAAATCTTACTGATCATACTGAATGATCATGCCCCGTGTTTTGCAACTGAGTTTGTTCATATTTTGTTGAAGATTTTTGTATATATGTATATCAAGATTATTTGCCTGTCTTTTTCTTTTACTGTAATATTTTCATCTGGCTTTGATCCAAAGTAGTGCTGGCCTTGTAAAAAGATCTGGGAAGTTTTTCTTTTTTTTCAGTTAGATTTTTTTTGTTTTGAAAAAATTATGGAGAGCTGTTTTTAGTCCTCAAATACTTATTAGAATTCACAAGTGAAGGCTTGTATCCTCAGATTTATTTGATGGAAAAATTTTAATGCTGGTTCAATCTCTTCAACCATTATTAATGTATTGAGTTTTTTTATGTCTGTATAATGTAGTCTTGGTAGGTTATATGTGTCTAGAAATTTATCCATTTCTTTCAAGTTATTCAATTTTTGCATATAATTGTTTATAATAGTCTTTTATGATTCTCTGTATTTCTAAGGTATCAATTATGTCTCCTCTTTAGTTTCTGATTTCATTTGTGTTTTTTTCTTGATTAGTCTCATTAAATGCTCATGAATTTTGGACATATTTTCAAAAAAATTAACACTTTCATTGATCTTTTGCATTTTTCTCTGTTATTTTTAGTTCTGCTTTGATCTCTGTTATTTCTTTCCTTCTAATAACATTGAGCTTTGTTATTCTTTTTCTGTTTCTTTAAGATATAAAGTTTATTCATGAACTTTTTTCAATGTAGGAATTTATTGCTATAAATTTACCTCTCAGAACTGCATTTGCTGCAACATGCAAACTATGTATATTGTTTCTCCATTTTCCACTTTCATTTGTCTCAGAATATTTCAACTTCAATTTTAATTTTTTGTTGTTTTTTTGTTTATGTGGTACTAGGGGATTGAAACCAGGGCCTTGTGCATACTTTGCAAGCAAACCTCCACTAACTTGAAGCCCCAGGGCCTTTTTTAGTTTCTGTCTTGAAGCAAGGTCTCACTAAGTTATACAGGCTGCCTCTGGCCTTGATCTTCCTTCATCTGCCTCCTGAATCGCTGAGATTTACACACCTGTGGCACCATATCTGGTGCCATTTCAATTTCTTTATTGTCCCATTGCTTGTTCAGGAGCACATTGTTTAATTTCCATGTACTGGTGAATTTTCAAAAATTCCTTTTGTTATTGACTTCTACTTTTATATGAATGTGGTCAGAGAAGTTACTTGGTATGATTCAATTTTCCTAAATTTACTAAGACTTGTCATCTGGCTTAACATATGATCTTACCTATGGAATGTTTTGTGTACACTTGAGTGGAATGTGTTCCTGTTGGATGGAATGTTATGCATATGTCTATTAGATATGTTGTTGCTGTTGTTGTTAGGTGCCATCAAGTCAGTGTCCAACTCATAGCAACCCTATGTACAATAGGCAATACAGTATTGTCAGTGTTTCTCTCCTATTCATAGGGTTTTCAATGGCCGGTTGTTTTTTCGGGAAGTGGGTTGCTGGGTCCTTCTCCCAAGCCTGCAGCACCTGGTGTTCCCAGGCAGTCTCCCATCCAAATACTGACCAGTCCTGACCTTGCTTAGCTTCCAAGATTTTATGGGCTCAGATATCACAGTGGTACTGCTGCAGGCCTATTAAATATATTTGGTCTAAAATAATAAATACTTTCTTTTGGCTTCCATTGAGGTGGACAATCTTTCCATCTCTTTACTTTCAGTATATATGCACCCTTAAAATGGAATGGGCCTGCAGCTGTAGCCCTGTGGCATCCGATCCATCAGATCTTGGAAGCTAAGCAGGGTCGGGCCTGGTTAGTACCTGGATGGGAGACCACCTGGGAAGACCAGGTGCTGCAGGCTTGGGAGAAGGACCTGGCAACCCCCTCTCAAAAATCAATCTGCCATTGAAAACCCTATGCACAGCAGAGAAGAACTGACAATAGTGTTTCCCCTGTTGTACAGAGGGTCGCTATGAGTCGGATAGCGACTCAACGGCACCTAACAACAACAACAACAAAATGGAATGAGTCTCTTTTGGACCACATATAGCTTGATCTTATTTTCCCCACTTATTCACTGCAAGTCTTTTATTGGAGGATTTAAGCTATTTGCATGTAATTATCGGTAGACAAGGTCTTGTTGTTGTTGTTAGGTGCCGTCGAGTCGGTATCCGACTCATAGCGACCCTCATAGGGTTTTCAATGCCTGACTGTTTCAGGATTGCCTTGGGAGTGGATTGCCAGGTCCTTCTCCCATTTTTGCAATGCTGGGAATTGAACTTGGGGACCCTAGAGACTGCAGCGCAGCACTCTACCAACTGAGCTAAATCCCAGCCCAGACGAGGTCTTACTGTTTCCATTTTATTCATTATTTTCAGTTTGCTCATAGATAACATTACTTTCTCTCTCTGTCTTCTTTTGGGGTTTCCTGATTTTCTATCCTGGTATAACATGGACATTTACCATTTTTTGTTTTGTGCTTCTCCTATAGAGTTTTGTTTTCAGATTACCATGCGGTTTACATATAACACCTTATATTATAGGTTATTTCAGATAACAACTAAGCTGAAAACAACTTAACCTTGATTACATAAAGCTATACCCTTTTACACTTACTTCCACATTTTATAGTTTTGATGTCTGAAATTACATTATTTTGTATTATGTATCCCTTGGCAACTCATTTTAGCTATAGTTAATAATTTTGTCCTTTAACTTTCATTCTACTAACAATATTATATATCTTTATTACACTCCTATAGTATTCCAAATATTGTTCTTTATTACTTCTACCACTGGACTTGGAGCTTCCATAAATTTGTATTATTAATTAGCAGCCTTTTTTATTAGTTAAAATAACTTCATCAAATGCTCTTTAAGTCATGGCAAGCAATCGTGAACTACCTTTGCTTTTCTTTGCCTGGGAAAATTCTTCTTTTCCCCTCATTTCTGACAGAAATCTTTGCCAGATCTACTACATTGGTTGGCAAGGTTTTCTTTACCATTTTTAATATATCATCTCTCTTTCTTGCAATTAATTCCTGAAGCATTTCTACTGAAAACTCCATGACAGTTGTATCAAAACTTCTTTATATGTCATGTATTTCTCATTTCTTCCTGATCTCAGAATTTTTTCTTTGTCTCTGATTTTTGATAGTTTGATGGATTGTTATGTGTCTTAGTGAACTTATCTTCAGGTTAAATTAGATTGGAAAAATTTATTGGATGTTGCCTGCATGTTGGCTTGTGTCTTAAGATCAGGGAAGTTTTCATCCACTATTTCTTTAAATGTGATTTCTAGTCCTTTTAAGAATTCTTCTTATATTCCCATTATACATAAATTTGGTCTACTGGTGATATTCTATAATTCTCATAGACTTTATTATTTCCTAATTCTTTTATCTTTTCAATCTGCTAGTTGTATAATTTCAGATATTCTGTCTCTGAACTAAGAGATACCTTTGTTTAGCTTGATGAACCTGGTTATTGAAGTTTTCCATTGCATTATCATTTCAGTCACCGTATTCATCATCTCTAGGACTTCTATTGTTGTTGTTGTTGTTTCCAATTATTTTTCAAAGTTTCATATTGTTTAATGTTTTCCAAGCTTAATTCTTGTCTGCATAATCTTGAGCTTCACTGAATGTTTACAAGGATTACTTTAAGTTCTTTTTCTGCCTTTTCACAGGTTTCTCTTTTTTTAGATTTCATTGTTGGAGATGTGTTAGTTTCTTTCAGAAGTGTCACCATTACCTGAGTCCTTATAATCATTGTCCTTACACTGTTTATTTACACATTTATGGAGATGGCTATCCTTTTACTGGTTTTTAGACCTTCACTATTTATTCTAGTCTATGATCCTGGATGGTCCAACTGGTAATGATCTTGAGTAGTCAGAGCTTGTTTTTACATTCTCTAGCTAACTCTGCTCTGAATTCACATGTGGCACACAGGTAGGCCTTGCTATCCAGCAACCCTAGGGACTGAAATCTGCACTCACACTGAACTGCTGGCTGGGTATTACAATAAACTCTGATCCAGTTGGGCCAAAAAATGTATTCCCTGGCCAGAATGTAATGCTATTGTGTGAGTTTGTCAGTTGGACTGGGTTGCAAGAGTGACCCTGAGGTTAAATGAATCACAATTAAAGAACCAACTGCTATATCAAGTAGAAATGCACAGTTGAGATTCGCCTCCTTCCCTATTTTAGACCTAGGGCTGAGCTTTGAGGCTGAGGAGAGCACTGATTAAACTCTCTTGTGCAGCAGCATATTCCTCACTCTTTTGAAAATTGCTTAAGTGTTGGCAACATCTCTGGGTGGGTTGTGGAAGTGAGCATTGAGGCACAGGAAGTGATGATTAAACTTTTGAGTATAGAACTACTACCTTTCCTTTTACAAAATTTTTTGTGGGAATCTTCTCCCTCTGTGGATCAGGCTATAGGGTAGGGTTTGAGGTTGGACTTGTAGGCTGACTATCCAGGAACTCAAGCCAAGTAGCTCTTCTCAACCTTTCTGAGAGTGATCAACTCACATTCAGATGAGCTATGCTGTTAACTGGCACCTCTAGTCAAATGTCATGGCTAGCAGGCACAGTGAATTATTAAAATCTGTGTACTGGTTTTTGTGGGTTCCACAACCTTGCTTTGTTTCTACCTCACCTTAGGAGTGAGCTTTCTGCGAACTAGTTTGAAATGCTAAAGATGGTGGATATCAAACTTTCCAGTACTTTTACCACAGTAGAAATCATGGGATCTGAGGAATTATTTTTTGTGTGGAGCTGTGACACCTTGCAGAAGCTTAATGGGTAATATAGTCAAAGCAAGGTACTTTTGATATGGATTTGTATTCAACTTTGTGGCTCACAGATAACTCACAATTACTCTCCCATTTTGAGAATTTGATCAAGGCATTTTTGCTTTTGGATAGGTGCTAGTTGATCTTTCTAAGGGGGGAGGTGGATAAAGCCTGGGCCCTTTTATTCTACCATGTTGCAGATATCACTAAAATTTTAATTAGTGATTTAAATTTTATATATTTAGCAATGTGGCTAAATATTTTTACTTATTCTGACCAAACATATATATACATTGATTATTAATATTCCTCTGCCTTTATTAAAGCATTTTTTGTTATATATTAGATTTGCATATTTTTATTATCACTTGCTCCTTGTCATGTATAATACTATTCTTAATATTTTTACTTTTCTTATAATACCTCTACTGTATTTTATCTTACAGAATATATAGACTTTTCTTTTCTGTTTTTGTGGAACTATCATAAAATTAAACTTATTCCTCAGCCTGGTTTGTAAAATTATAAACAATATTTTGTCAAGGATTCTTTTCTTTTAATCAGTTTTCCCAGAACCTTCACAATGATTTAAGATGTTGTCTT
>VMDO01033093.1:5760-18424 GCA_007922755.1 Pedetes capensis
CCCAGTACCGCCAAAAAAAAAAAAAAAAAAAAAAAAATTAAAAATGGGCTTGGGGTGCAGTCTAGTGGTAGACCACCTGCAAAGTATATGCAAGGCTTTGGGTTCAACACCCAGATACCACAGCAAAAGAAAAGTACTTAGAATAAGTAACATATACTTATAAAATAGCTGTCTTCCATAACAAAAACTTGGTGGCAAGAGTTGTAATATCTTTAATATCTCATTAATAAAAAACAGATACGGATTCTCTTATCTGCTTCCACATTGAATGTGTTGTCATATTTTGATCTGGCTATAGGAATTGGAGAAAATACAGCCCAGCATAGTCATGTAGCTGGAAATATGCATATTTTTCACAGATTATCCAGATGATTGTGGGTATTTTCTTTGATAGTACACTAAAACTCAGCAAATTGTAATATCTTAACCTTTGCTTGCAATTTGGACAATGAAGTCATGTCAAGGAACTTTTTTATAGCCTGATAAATGAAAATCTATGGCAATATCATACATTATAGATTTTGAAAATATTAGTTCACTGAGTTATATAGACAGTTCAATTTGTGTGTGTGCGTGCGTGTGTGTGTGTGTGTGTGTGTGTGTGTTGGAAATTGAATTGAATTCAGGGCCCCATGGAGGCTAAGCACATGCTCTACCACTGAACTACATCCCCAGCTCCAAATATTGACAGATTTACTATGCACTATCAAAAAAATCATATTTGCTAATATCGCACATAGCTCATTTGAAAACTTTTCACATTTTATAAAGCTGTCCAGTTCACAATGGGATACATTTGCTTTCCAAAATTCTAATTTCATTTGAAAGCTGAAATTTTTTCATGGACAACAAATACTATAACTTGTTTCCTTGAAATGACAGGTTGTATTCATTTTCAAGATAATGTATATCAAATAGCTGAGTCTGGATAACCACAGTTTGCCTTTCAATTATTATTTCAAGTAAAAGTGATATTGTATAAAAATGTGGGTAGTTCAATTCAGAACTCCAAATATCAAACAAGTGCTTTTCCTGGAGACGGCCTACTTTGGTGTGCAGCAGAAGTGTCTTATGTGTTCTTCTCATTTCATCACAAAGAATACTAAAAAGACATGTAGTCAAGTGTTGAAATTTAATACAATTAATATTTCCTACAACACCAAGTCAATTCTTAATTAAAATTGGCCATGCAAGGGCATGGCAGTGAGGAATACAATGAGTACTGTCAATGCCACTGTTTGATTCATACTTAGTTACTAGCAGTTTTATCCACTTTTACTTTTCACCATGAGCACAAATATCAACCCAGTGAAAAAAAGCAGATGTCTTATTACTTGAAAAGAGTTTATATCTTGCAGACCCTCCTTCCCCAAAAAGTGTCTGTGGAACTCTAAGTGCTTGTAAATCATACTTTGAGAATTGCTGACCCAAACAATAAGAGACACAGGGCAAGTAGAGAAAAATACTTGCTAACAAGTCACAAAATATTTTTTTCAAAATAAAAAACTCAGTGTTTTCTGCATATTTTTATTTAAAGTCAAATAAAACATAGTTTTTTAAATATCAGAAAAAGTAAACAAACATGAAGAAATAAAACAGATCATACGCCAGAACTTTTGAAATACAAATTAGGAATACAGCTTTCATACTGACTGAGATGTTTAGTAATGCAGTTTTTGGTTCTTTGACCTGAATTTACTTAGTAATAGGTCTCAAAGCTCATGGTTTGTAAACATCTTGAGTGTACAAAATTTACTTGGGCCCAAACCATTTTGATAAATGCAGAGAATATAATAAGCCTAGTTAAAAACAACACATGCAATTTGGTTTAAGTAGTGCTAATCAGATTTTTTTTCAGCCTACATCCAGTTGTGGATTTTGACAGCTGTAGTTTAGTATATTTAAAGTACATGATGATCTCATGTTATAAGAGTAAAATGTTATTTACATCTGGATAGATAGGCAGTGGTCATTGCCCAACAGATGGAGGGATTTTAATTAAATCACTGTATCAAAAGAGACTATTAACCCCACATATCTAAAATTGTAGGTGAGTTAAGGAAATTTGCAAAGAGAATATACTCTTTTTAGCTATTCAAGTCTCTTTCTCCATCAGGCATTAAAATCCAAGTAAAGTGTGCATTCAAATCACACCTGTTTCAGTTTCTCAAAAGTGCAATTTCAGCTAATTTAACAATTCATTCCTCTTAGGGATACATTTTACTGGGAGATTTAAGCTAGGGAGATCAGCCTGAGTAAATCATGCAGTTAACTGATTTTTGATAATAGAAAAATTTGGCTGGTTGGAAATGCTTAAAGACTGTGGAAGTGCAGAATGCAGTGGGTCACTAGAAAGAATTCTGCTTCTATAACCAGGAGGCAAAGGCTCAGGTCTCATGTCACTAACTTCAAGTATCATTCTCTAACCACCTATTCTTGGTCTATTACCCAAAAACAAGAATTAGAAAGTTGACAGAAATAATAAATCCAGTGTTACATGGAAAGATAATGCAGAGAGGTGGTTAAATATAACCAGCTTTTATATTCCTTCTGTCAGATTCCAACTGTGAAATTAAAATTCTTAGAAAAATAATTTTTATTTGAGAGGCAAGATAGCAGTGTGCTGTTTCCTGGCTATACATCAGATTTGAAGCTTCAACATAGCTAAACAATGCATGTCTCTGTAGTATGGAAATGCATAATGATGTGATCACTGTATTAGGGGGGAAAAGCCAATATTATCACTTTCAGTTCAGTTGTTAAATTTGACCTGGTTCCTTTTGGTAATCAGTTTAGAGCCCACCTGCATTTATTATGGCATAAAGATAATATTGATCACCAACTTTAAATAGCAAGCAAGACCTTTCTCAGTCTTTGCAGCTACATTCACCAGCTGATCTCTCTTCTTCAAAACAAATAGCAGACATGAAATTCATCAAGTTCAAAGAGGTCATGCTTTGTAGTACATCCCAGGAATTTGTCTTGTGAAGCTGATCCTCCACTTTGCAGAAGGTGAAGAAAGCCATGAAATATTTCCCTTGGAAAACATCCTCCAGATACTCTCACAATCCATGCATGAAGCATGTGATTTCAGGTAGTTCAAGGTTCCCTGTAGCCCTGAGTCACCTATGTTAAGTCCTTGTTTATGAAATCTTGAAACAGGGTAAGAAGAAAGGTTGTGAAACATATGAGCATAAATGTTTCTGTTTCTTTCTTGTGATTTAACAGGAGTGTGTATCTTTTTGTAGGTCTTTTCAGATTTTTAGCTTTAGTCACAAAATAATTACTCTGAAAATTACAGTTTAAAAATCTATATCTAAAGCTTTTGAAATATTTGGGTGTTATGATATATGCAGCAGAAGTACAGTTATATCAGCTATGAGAGAAACTCTAGCACTTTATAAACATTGTCCCAAGTATTGGTTAACAGAAAAATAATAAACACTATAATACATAGTTACAAGTTAAAATTACAAATAGAAGTTTAAACAATATAAATGTAGACTGATAGAAATGAAATACTCAAATTGTTATAAAATTAATTCATGTCAATATTGTTGTTGTTAGGTGCCGTCAAGTTGGGTCCAACTCATAGTAACCCTCATAGGGTTTTCAATGGCTGATTGTTTCAGGATTGTTTTCAGGAGTGGACTGCCACATCCTTCTCCCATTGTTGCAGTGCTGGGGATCAAACCCAGGTCCTCAGAAAGTGCAGAGCAGTACTCTGGCAACTGAACTAAATCCCAGCCCATTATGTCAATATAGAAATTGCTTAATATAGTGCAATTTTTTTATTATGGAAATGGCAGATTCTGTGTTTCTTGATATGACAAGAGAACCAGGTAAACTGATCTTTTCGGTTTATTAATAATGAATTGCATGATGCGGACCATCTTAGAAGTAACTTCATTCATCTTTTCATGCCACATTCTTTCCTAGAAAAACTACTGTTTCTCCTTTATAAATTATGTCTACAAATCACTTGCCTGCAGCTGTACCATTGTGGTGTTTGACCCGGTCACATTTCAGAAGCTAAGCAGGGTTGGGCCTGGTTAGTACTTGAATGGGAGATTGTGCTGTAGGCTTCTGAGAAGGACCTAGAAACCCACTCCCAAAAAACTATCAGCCATTGAAAACCATATGAATATCAGAGAGGCACTAACAATAATGTTTTGCGTGTTATACGTAGGGTCACTATGAGTCAGACACTGACTCGACAGCACCTAACAACAACAACTACAGACAAGATTTGAATCTATTTACAGCACAAACAGGAAAAAATTCATTTAAACTAGCAGAGGAAAAAAGCAATAAGTAAGCATTAGGCATAAAAGAGAACTTGTCTACTTCCTGCAAGTTACAAGTTCAAGCTTTCTAGCAGACACTAATAAAAGGGAAACCCAGTCAATTCAGTTCTCTGAAGATCACACAAATAGAATCTGCAGGTCAAATGTCCTTCACTCTTCCTGATACTTACACCTGAGGAAAAATTCTGGCCCTAAAGTAGACACTGTGAATTTAATGGACAACCTCCTCTTTATAGTGAACACAACAATGAAATTTCACCAGAGCCATTTTTTACTGGGCCCCTCAAGGTAGTGATTCTATAGAAAAGAGGCAATGTGTGATCAGGAGCAGCTTTCTGCTGGTCTGATTTCATTCCAGAAGAGATTTTGTATTATCTAAAAGAATGGATTGCTGAGTAGGCATTGTGACCAAAGACTGTTTCCTTCAGTCAGGGGTCTGTAGCTACAGAGAACTTGAGCTTGTGTCCCTGATGATACCCGCGGTTGCCTGTGCTGCTAATTATGGAGGAAGCAGATACCCTAGCACCTAGCTTTGCTCTTAGGGAAAATGAGAAGGAGAACAGCCTACCTCTGACAAGAGTGGAGCTGGGGGAATTCTAAGGTAGCTTCAAGATTTCCTGAGCTTCCTGTATCCCTAGTGCCTGGGATAAGGTTTGACAATGAATTGAATTTCTTATACTATTGATTCTATTTTTGATATCCCAACTATCTCTATTCATCCATGCCATAATTTTCACTTTAAAACAAAAAAGCTACTCTTTTTAAATATAATTGAAATCATTTGATATCCTTTTTCTAGATACACCTGTCCTTGACCTCTGAGCTATTCATAATTATGTAAGTCATTAAGAAAAAACATCTCTTCCTGGAAATCCATGATTCAGATAGCTTAAAATAATTTTTGTTGTAGACTTATGTTATACATTTAAATGAATACAAATGTATATAAAATAGAATATATGAATTATATAAATATAATGTATTTAAAGACAGCTTGAAGTTGAATAATCATGAAAAATACATATGCTTATATATTTACAACTATATTAACATGCCTGCATCTGTACCACTGTGGTGTCTAATCCCGTCAGATCTCGTAAGTTAAGCAGGGTTGAACCTGGTTAGTACTTGGATGGGCGACCATCTGGGAGCACCAGGTGCTATAGGCTTGGGAGAGGGACCCGGCAACCCACTCCCAAAAAACAATCAGCCATTGAAAACCCTATGAATATCAGAGAAGCATTGACAATACTGTTTCACCTGTTGGATCGCTATGAGTCAGACACCAAATCAACAGCACCTAACAACATATTTAAACAGTTTTGGAATACTTAGACTGCTTTATTCCTAACTATTAAAACCTTACTAGTGGTATGCAACTTTGAACAACTCTCATGGTATTACTCACCTAAAACAACTCTGAATGTCCCTGGTAAATTTGGGTAGTTTTATCTTATTTATTTAGTTATTTATTTATGTACTAAGGGATTAAACCCAGGACCTGGAACATACTTTCTAAGCACTTTCCCACCAAGCGGCACCACTAGCCCATGATTTACTTTTTATTTTGAGACGGAGTCTACGTTATACAGGCTATCTCTGAAGTTGTGATCCTCCTGCCTCAGCCTCCCTAGTTGCTGGCATTATAGGTATATACCACCATGCTTGGCCTTAGTTTTTATTTTATTATTCTCTTATCCTTACAACTGTATTTGATTTATTTTATCTTCTAGAAGAGGTATAGCTTTTGGAGGGATATTTTCAAAATTTATTCTACCTGGGAATCTATTTAACAAAACACATTTGGCTTCATCACATGTATTTGTTCTTTCCAAGTAGAAGCTTGTATTTGTTTGTGGTTTTCAATGAAGGTATCATGAGTCTTTTACTTTCTCTTATGAGGGAATTTAGGAATTCACATATTTTAAATGTCCTTAGTTGAAGATTAAGTTTGGTCTTTCCCTCTCCTAATAAATAATGCAAGGGTGACTGAACCTCAAGCCTTATGCATGCTTAGACAAATGCTCTACATCTCCAGCAGGATTCTTAATAGCTCACATGTACCTGTCCAGTGTTAAAATTCCTCGCTTTTAAAGAGAATATAAAATTGATCTTCTATTAATCACCATTCTGTACAAATCTGGGTTGTTTCACTATTTAAAATAAAAACTTCACAATATTTTAGAGTTATGTTCAGTTTTATGCAAGCTTCTCATTGTTTCTGTTTTCCTTCTCCTGCAAACTATATAGGTTTTGGATAAGCACTGCTATTATGCAATTCCTCAACATTTTCAAAACTTCAGGTGCCATGGCTTTAGTTACTAGATAAAGGCTTAAATGAAGAGAAGGCGCTGTCTGTTCCAGATGTTGTCCCTAAGGACCCTTGCTATGCTTTTCTCCTTACAGCTAGAACAATTTTAAAGTTAGTTTCCATACATACACATTCTTATTATTTCTAAGTCTTCCATCTAATCCCAAATTTTATTAAAATAAAAAGGTAGGTAGGTGCAGTGTCTCTCATCTCTAATCTCAGTTATTCAGGAGGCTGAGACAAAAGGATGGCAAATTTGATGCAAGAGGCAGCCTTTATAATTTAGTGAGAGCATGTCTCCAAAAAAAAAAAAACGGGTTGGAGTTGTGGACTTGCAGTCTAGTGGTAAAGCACCTGAAAAGTAAGTGCAAGGCCCTGGCCTGGGTTCAACCCCCAAGTACCACACACACACACACACACACACACACACACACACACACAGACACACACACACACACAGAAATAAATAATTATATATCTCAAAGACATTCTTTCTTTCCATTTCCTTCCATATTTTTGTCTACCTCTAGCTAAAGTTTGTGCCATGTCTGTTCTTTCTTTGTATCTTATACTGATTAGAACATTTGTTCCTACACAGAATTTTCTCTTCAGAGTGGGTCCTAGTTTTAGTTTGGAAATGTCTCATGCCTGTTAGCATTTTGCATTTATTTGGAAATTTTACAGAAGAATCAAAACACTAGGATAAAAGTAAGCAGCACTGCACCTGACCTTTGTTACATAATTTTGAGATTCAGAGAAGCTAAATAAGTTGCTCAAGCCTACACACATACAAAGTCATACAATGGACATTTGGCTCCAGAACTTGGTATCCTAATGCTATGGTCTCCTAATGCTTGGTCTTCTAATGCTATGTCTACGTGATTAAAAAATGCCTTCTCTGGACTGTGAATGAAGAAAGCAGAGGAAGTTTGGAGTCATCACTGAGATAACCAGAGAGAGGGCCGACCAAGGAAAGTTTGTGCCACCTGGTGTGGCTGAAGCCCTACAGGAAAATCATCAGGGGAGCAGAAAAATCTTGAATTTTGGAAAGGAGATAGAACTACTGTTAAGCCCATGCCATCTTTATGGTTTCATAACTTGATTTTCCAAAATTATGTAAGCTTTTGTTTTCTTCAAAATAAGTCCTCTTTGTCTTTACCTCTATCCAGTCCTAAACTATATCAAGGAGGGTAATTTTATTCTTCCTTTTATTCCCTTTACCAACACTTAACCAACACTTCCTGTTTTTCATTGCTGCATCTCCCATTTTGTTAATGTCTCAGTGGGACTAGAAGCTTTAACAGAATTTTTTTTTGTCCAAATCTTTATACTTTAAAATTAACTTCTACCATCATACTCTCTTATGGTTCCTTGAGTTTTCAGTTTTCCTTTCAACTTTTTCTTGGGATAGAGTTATCACTGCAGTTTTTAGTTCATATATTGCAACTGATGCCTCTAAATAATACATACTTTCTCTGGTTTAAAAATATGCAGAGATAGTGCTTTGCTAGTGTTCTATGTGAAACCCCAAGCACTGGCCATGGAAATGTCTTGACTACCTACAGAGACAGTGCTGTGGCCTTCAGCCCTCCCAGTGCAGAAAGAGAGAGAGAGAGAGAGAGAGAGAGAGAGAGAGAGAGAGAGAGAGAGAGAGAGAGAGAGAACTTTGCTTTACAGTTCCAGGAAGACATTTAAAGACTGAGACTCCTAAGTGATGCCCCTCTCTTATCTGGCCACCACCAACAATGGTCCTTTTTGTACTTCTATGTTCTCTGTATTCCCTTTGGAATAGCAATCTACTTGTACAGTTGCCTTCCTCTCTAAAAAATGGTCTGTTATTACAGAAATCCCTGTTCTCTGGTAAACTCTCTGCTTTATAATCTTCAAGAAACACTTATACTGACTTTTCTTCATCTTCACTGAAACCTAAATCTTCACTCAGGATACTCTTCTTGTACAGGGAAGGGGAGAGTTCTTTTTTTTTCGCTTTTCTTGCCCTTCCCATATACCTTCCAAGAGTCTCCTATGAATAACTTCAATTAAAGAGCACTCCATCCAACTATCATACCTACTAGGCCTGCTCTTTGCCATTGCTTATTTTCACTCCCTTAGTTTGCTGAAGACTTCAGGAGCTGGTTCATCATCTTTTCTATAATTTAAGTACTGCAATTGTCTTTGACAGTTTCATCATCTGTAGAGTTGTCAGAATGATGTTGTTAGAGTCGTTCAGTTTCTTCAAACATCATATTCACATCTTTGTAACCACCCAAACTCACTAGTATACCCTAACTCTCACTAGTTATACCCTAAATTCTTGCTGTCCAAAAGTGTCCCTCTTCCAAGATTTTAAACTACATTATCTCATTTTGTAACTACTCATTTTTTTCTCTTACTTTCTTGGTTTGCAATCTATATTCTGGATTTACCAAGAGAACTGCTTTCATTATTTTGCTGGGAAAGCAATAATTTTTAAGGTGAGAACTATCTTATGTCTTCCTGTCCCCATCCTGTACACACTTAGGGTTTCATGCCAATTTTCCATTCTCTCTCTCTCCAAAAGGGATGTCTCCACCCTTCTCTGGCTAAAAGCTTTCTAATGATTTTATACTTATATATTTTTATTCTCTAGAACATTTCATTTTCTTTTCCTTCCTGCCACTGCTATCAAAAGTTCAAGATCTATAAGCAAATCTGTTTCCTGACACTTCCCCTATGTCCTTAGCCAGGTACATCTCACCTAGACTTTTCAATAATAAACATTTTTGCCAAATCTTTGGCCTCATTCTATAACATTCTCTCTTTTATGTAAAAATTAAAGTCACCTTATTTGAAAGCTACTGGTTCCTCTCTTATGAAAGATACCTTAGTAACTTTTGTGTCACTATGACAAAATACCTGATGTAAGCTACTTCACAAGAAGAATTATTCACAGCTTCAAAGAGTTCATTCAGTCCATGGTTACTTGAACCCAAGTACTTGGGCAGAACATCATAGTGGCAGGAGTATGTGGAGCTTCTTTATGTAATGGCAGACAGGATCCAGAGAGAGAGACATGGAAGGACCCATCCCCAGTGACCTACTTTCTCCAGCAAGGTCCCACTTTCTGAAGCTTCCAGAATGTCTCAAAATAGTGCCACCAGCTGGGCATGTGAGCCTGTGGGGAACATTTCATATTCGAACCACAAGAAAAGATATCCCTTTTATCCAAGGCTTGTGCTTCTATCAGGGCTCTGTGTGATCTAATTCCATTCCACATCTCTGGGGAATTGGCATCTCCCTTTCACTTGTAAAAATCATTAACATTTCTTCTCCCATTAGCTTTCTTTACCTTTTCAGCAAATAAGTATGCTCAACTGCCCCCACTTAAAGCCCCTTTGTTCTATTTCTGTCTACTAATTTACCACTTCCTAACCTAATCTATGCATTTGAAAGAATAATCTGTACTGAATTTGTCCGTTCTCACTTTGTAGTTTCTCTTTGGTCCCAGAAATATGGCTTCTCCGTCTTATCTCTCAACTGAATCTATTAAAGTAACTATGGTCTGTTAATTATCTTTAGCTTCCTTTGTTTTCCCTCAATATTTGGCAGGTTTGACGATTCCACTTCTATGGAAACCATGTTTTGAGGCTCTTTACATTTATAGTGATTGTTAGTTTTCTTGTTATTTCTTTGGTCACAATTTCTTTTATAATCTCAAATGTTTATGCCCATGAAATTCTCATCTTTTCATGAAATATTAGTGCTTCCCAAATTATTCCATATCCTTGGTCATCTTGTCTAACCTCTCAGTAAACTTTCCCTTTGACATTTCACCAACACTTCAGATAGATGTTTCTCTGAACCCCAGCGCAATTCTTGATGGTAAGATCAAGAGATACATATTGACATCTTATATCTCTCCATTTGGATGTGAGAGGCAACTCATCTCAATATTTTCAAAGTTGAACTCTTCTCTTACACATTTGTTCTTCTTCTTAATACAAGGTACTGGAAACCTGAGATTTATTCTGAATTCCTCTTTCCCACTGGCTCCTACATACTATTAATGACCAAAATTTCACCAAGTCTCATTAATTTTTTCCCCAAATTTTTCTTTCTTCTCTTCTTCATCCTTATTCTCACTGTATTTATTAACATGCTTATCATGTCAAGCCTAAAGTATTATAAGAACCTCCTACCATATATTTGTATGAGCTGAGATTTAGCTCAGTTGGTAGAGCACTGCGCTGCAGTCTCTGAGCTCCCGAGTTCAATTCCCAGCACCACAAAAATGGGACAAGGGCCTGGCAATCCACTCCCAAGGCAATCCCAAAACAGTCAGCCATTGAAAACCCTATGAGGGTCACTATGAGTCGGATACTGACTCGACGGCACCTAACAACAACAACAACCATATATTTGTACACTTCAGACTTTTAATGTCACAATTCAATCTTCACATTGTACCCAAATTCGTTTCCATATGTAGAGCCAAAACTACTATGTCCATTACTCTCTTACTACATATTATTTACTTCTCTTTTCTTTTAAGATAATGTTCAACTCAGTTCATAGTGTCATTTGCAGCTCTTTCCTCCTCAACCTCCCACTGGACTGTCTACATACCTTTCATTTTCGCTGACCTGATTTATTTAGGAATACTACACCATGTTTTCAAAGGCACTGTTTTTTCTGTCAAGAAGTACGATCCAAATTTATATCATGTACAGTTTTAACATGGTTGGATTTTATCTATTCTTAAATTTTTAGATCAACGTCATCTTCTGAGGGAAATCCTGGCCCTCCATTTTTATTTAAATGTTTCTTAAACTGCTCAATGCTCTCCACATGTATTACCCTGTAATTTTTTCTTATTCCATTTTTCTGTCTAGACTGTAAGCACAATGTAGTCAGAGACATGGTCATAAAAATCTCATATTCAAGCTTCAACAATACCTGGCACATGTTAGTCATTAAAGAGCTGTTTAAAGACATTCTTCATTGGACTATAAAAGCACTCAGTAAAAAAAATTGCTTTGAGGAACATATAATATGGAAAATAATCCACTATTAAATGAAAAAATGCATAAAATTGCAAGTATACAATCATCACAACTGTGTAAAAATATAAATATAGAGGGAAAAGAATATGAAAATTTGTTCAAACATTAGTGGTTTAATTATGGATCTGGGATCACTGGTGACTTTTCTATTTTTAAAGCACTTTTGATTAAAATAATTTATTATATAATCTTAGTGCATATAATATTAATCTATGCATCGTTTTCTTCTTGCATTTTCTGTTTGATCAGATTTTATGGCTTTGTCTTCTACTTTCTGTCATAACACAAATGAAAATGAAATATTCCAAGAATATCCTTTTCATTTAAAGAACAGCAAAATAGTCTCTTCCTCCAAAAGTTTTCAACATAGTAGTATAGAGCAATGTTTACCAATCAAATTGTTTATGCAAATAACTGCATCTAGATTGGCTTATAACTAAGTGCAGTGGAAACTATCATTCACCTCTGATGAGCCAAGCAGATAGCATATGCAAATCTCAGAGCTGCATAATAGCTTTTTCTGGACCTTTAACTTCAGTTTCCTTTCAGAATGTTAGTTTTACCATCACTAGTCTACAAACTTCACAGACATTAAATGGATAGATTTTTGGTGTAAATTGGGTTGGTTTCTCTGGCCAAAAGTATTATAGGAAACAAATGATAACAAATATATTACATGCAAATACCATATTTTTATAACACAAGATTGTGAGACTCATAGACATTTTCTTAGAGGCTACTCACAAATTAAAGTATACAATTATTTCTTTTAGTCTTGGCCTATGTGTCAAGTGACTTTTATGCAGAACATATAAGAATATGCTTTGAAAATAACTGTAAGTTTCATTAAAAGAGTCCATGATTTGTTCTACCTTAGAACATCATATTTTCCTAATGTTTTGAAAACTATAAAATCGTTCAAGTAATACTTCATTTTGCTGATGTGCTACCAGTGATGCAGATATAAAAACTTTATTCTGTATTATATATATACTTTATTTTTC
>VMDO01033094.1:0-18321 GCA_007922755.1 Pedetes capensis
TTTTCTTGATTGCTGAGTAGTATTCCATTGTGTATATGTACCATAGTTTTTTTTATCCATTCTTCTGTTGAAGGGCACTTTGGTTGATTCCATATCCTTGCTATTGTGAAAAGTGCTGCATTGAACATGGAGATGCAGGTGTCTCTGTGGTATGATGACCCATCTCCCTTTGGGTAAATTCCCAATAGTGTTATAGCTGGGTCATGCAGTAGATCTATTTTCAGTTTTTTAAGATATCTCCATATTGATTTCCACAGTGGTTGGACCAATTTACAGCTCCACCAACAATGTAAGAGTGTTCCCTTTTCTCCGCAACCTCGCAACCTCGACAGCATTCATTGTTATTTGTCCTATTGATCTTGGCCATTCTTACTGGTGTAAGGTGGAATCTCAGAGTTGTTTTAATTTGCATTTCCCAGACCTTTAAGGAAAGAATAGCTATTTTCTCAGTTTAAGCATTCATAGGGTTGGCATTCACAGCCAGTGAGGGTTGGACTCAGTGCTCTCAGGGGTTCCCTGCTTCTTTCTATGATGCTGTGATTTCAGGAAAAGGCTACACTGAGCAGCCAAGGAGCTATGGTTTCTGGCTCTCCACTCTGTTTTCTGCCATAGTGGGCCTGGGATTTCAGAATTCCATAACATCAGACTGCCCACGTAGGACAGGTAGTCCAGCTTAAGTTCTTAAATCAGCTCGTATTTCTTCTGTGAACTAATCAGGATAGGAAAGTTGTATCCTAGAGAAGAAAAAGTGCAAGAGAATTGGTAGGGAACAAGACAGGGAGGTAAAGGAAAGAAGGAAAGACAAGGGAGAAGACTAAGTAAAAGAAGAAAGGAATAGACAAAGGACAGAGAGAAATTGACGGTGAGGGAGTACTACAAAGCAGTAGCTAAATATCATTTTTCTCCATATTAAGAATTTCTGTTGGCCAAAATGAAAAAAACACAATTAGCAGATAAATATATATAAATCCATTTTTGATGTTGTTTAAATGACATATTTCCCCAGTATAAAGCCATTTGTCTGGTTAAAGGGTGGGTGATTTGATCCCTCTATCACTCTATATAAAAAAAGAAGCTGGAGCTTCATTACTCTTAAATTGTCTGGCAGTGGGTGAAGTTAACTTTTATTAGAAGCTGTTCCTTCATATTATACAATATAGTAAGGATATATTAGCTTTGACGTTTTCTTACATCTCAATACACAGCAGAGTGAATTTACTGTGAGGCTAATTTAGAAGGGAGCTTCTCAGAGGAGGAAATAATGGTCAGCATCAGCTGTGTTTCAAATTATTCATAGGATCGAAATTCAGAAAAAAATGTATATATGTGAAGTTTCTAGATGCTAATAAGAATGCTTCTTGTCTATTTCTGATGATATTCTATCTTTCTTGGTTTGTTTTATTTTTTCTATGCTGGGGACCAAATCCAGGGTCTATGTTTCTTAAAATCTTATGTCTTAAAACTGTACTCAGGAGGAAGATTTTATTGTTGAACAAATGTTACAGCACTCTCTAAACATTATTTTGTCTTAAAAATAAATATATATATATATATATATATATATATATATATATATATATCAAATGGTATAAAAGACATTTTAGAGGTTTGACTTTAGTAAATTAAAAAAAGCACTTGTAACTGAAGCATAAAAATCCAGTTTTGAAGCTAGGCATAGTGGCATACACCTGTAATCTCAGCTACTGGGGAGGCTGAGGTAGGAGAATCATGAGTTTGAGGTCAGCCTGGGCTACATAGTGCAATGCCCACCTTAAAAGATGAAAAAAACATTTAAGGGAGATTGATTTCACTACCACACAA
This sequence comes from Pedetes capensis, assembly GCA_007922755.1. Taxonomy (NCBI): domain Eukaryota; kingdom Metazoa; phylum Chordata; class Mammalia; order Rodentia; family Pedetidae; genus Pedetes; species Pedetes capensis. The sequence continues at coordinate 1,822 of VMDO01033094.1, forward strand.
TAAAGTCATTATTAAATGAATTCCAAGTATGTGCAGTACATATATATGTATATAATATGCATACATGTGTATATAAATGTGAGCATATATGCCACATAAAATATGTGAAAAGTTTTATTACACTCTGATATCAGGTGCCACACTATCACTTTCAGATATCTCTTCTAATAATATCATGTAGTCAGCTGACATTTTGAGGTAACATTTAAACATGCAATTGGTAAATGAATTTGGATTTTCTTTAAATGAAATGCAAACAAGCATGCTAAAGCTGGGTGTGGAGTCTCACACTTGTAATCCCAGCTACTCAGGAGGCAGAGGCAGAAGGATCACAGGTTTGAGGTCAGAGGCAGCCTGCACAACTTAGTGAGACACTGTCTCAAGATTTAAAAAAAAAATTACAAAGGGGCTGGGGATGCAGATCAGTAGTAGAGCACTTGCAAAGTATATTTGAGACCCTGGCTTCAGCACCCCAGTACAAAAGAGGAAAGAAAACGCAAACATAACCTGAGTGATAGGCATAGTACTTTAGCTCCAATAACCTGGAATGTAAATATATCACAGAGGGACATTTTACCTGCTATACTAATCCCAATCAAATGGTAAAAGATATTGAGAAGCAACAACAGGAAGTGTTAAAAGAATAGCATCCAATGGAGACACGTAAGAGAAAACCCATCAGTCTACTCATACAGTTTCTTATCTCTTTTATAGGTTTAGCAATAGAAAGATCCCCCACCCCTTGCATTTATCTTTGTGCCTGAATGAGTTCAATTTCACTTAGATTAGGACAGAAATTTCAGAACAGCAGGTTAATCCATCCTGTCTTCATGGGCAACTGAGCAAACAGACCAATATCAGTGTAAAATTGTAATTCTGGAGATTAATGTTGTCTTTCCTGTTTGTGGTAAATTTGACCTCCTTGCTTTTTTTTCATCCTTTTTCAGCTTCTGTCCAGGGTCCCTGGGAGAGAGCCATCTCGCCAAACAAAGTGCCCTACTATATCAAGTAAGTTGGAAGAATTACGTTCTTAAAGGAGTATTTATTGTGTCTAATAGTCACAATATTTTGCCTTTACATTCACAAATGAATTTATTTTTAAAATACATTAGCCTTAGCCTACAATACCTATTTCTTTTTCCCCCAAGGAAGCTTGAATAGTAAACTTATGATAAAATTAGCACTGTAAATTTGCTGATGCAATAGTGAACTGCTTTTAAGAAAAATTCCTTTAATGTAGCATATATTGTATGGGGGGACATGGTTTTGAGAATAGAACAAAAAGCTCCAGATAATATTATTGATGGAGTGAAAACTTACCAGAAAAAAATGAATTTATTTATGGATTTTCTGCATTTCTTCTTCAGAGATGGAAGATTTCTGCAGTTATATGTACACAGCTTTATGTGAGTGAATACTTTATGTATCCCAAAGGCAGACAGTAACAATCCAGGATTAGTGGAGCCGAGGCGTTCATTTTTGCTATGTATTGCTCAGCATTTGTTACCTAATAACATCAGAGTGGTGCTCTTTTCTGGGACCCTTTGTGCCAGTCAAAGGAATACATGACTATATTTTGACAGAAAAGAATGTTGTGTGAAATATAAATTATGATACATTGAGTTGAGATGGAACAGAGAGGAGAAAGGTTGTTGAGTTATTATGATACCTTAACAGTCTCTCATCAATCCTGCAAGAGAGTCTAACCTAAATTGAACTTCAAATTGGCTACCCCAACAACAATTAGAATTAATTTGGTTCATATAACAGTCTTCAGCACCAACCAAAGACTTTGAACTTGCTTCTGTCATGAGTCTGACTCCAAAACTAAATGTTTTCCCATTTTTTCATCCTGCTTTCTTTTATTGAGTCTGTTTTTATTCTTCCACTGCCCACCAATTCTTCATAATTCAGTTCTAAAGCAATAACAGCAGTCCTAGATCTTCATTACTACAGTTTTCAAGAAATTTGATTTCATGCTTCTATTTTGTTAATTCAGAAGAATGAGGGTGAATGGACTCTTTTGGCTCTTCAAGGAGAGATATATCCTTTAGGAAATGGTTTAACTTTTACCTTATTAAATTCTTCCAGATGGCATACCTCTTAACTTTAAAAATACTCCTATAATCTGAATTGATCCAGCCTTTCAATTTTCCTATTTTTACTGAATTTTATTATTTTTGTTATATTTAATTTATTCATTTCATGGCTCTAAATTACATATATCAAATACCAATTTTAATCACATGTTTTATTAAATAATGATTTAGATGTGCACTGTTTTGCTTTACTTCCACTGCATATTTATGGAACCTTTTAATCAAACTCTTCACAATAATTTTCTACATCAGTGCCTTTATCATTACAAATTTTCATTTCTGACTAAGATGTTTGAGACCTATTAATTCTTCAACCCATTAGTAAAGTTCTCACTTTTATCCAATTCCTTTATGAGCTAAAATAAAAGCTCTTTTTCTCTTTTCTGGATGAGGGTTTAAGACAACCTGAGAATCAAAGACACCTTTACTCCATCGTTCTCCGACTTATTACCTGTTTGGAGCTCATTGCAGGTCTCACAGAGCCAGATGCAAGCCTATAATTCCAGTGGCTGGGGAAGCTGAGGCAGGAGGATAGTGAGTTCAAGGCCAGAGGCAGCCTGTGCAATTTAGCATAACTCTATCTCAAAATAAAAAATATAAAGGGGTTAGAGGTGCAGTTTGTTGGTGGAGCACTTGCCTAGCATGTGTGATGCTGTGGGTTCAACCCCATGGTACTGCGTACAAAGGTAAGGGCATATCACAGGAATTCTTATCACCTTCCCCACCTCTATTCCACTATCCTTTCCCTAAATATTTATCTTCTCTTCCCTTGTGTTACATCTAATACAAGAGATCCCATTAAACTGCTGTGGGGAAGTGGAAATTAATTCAGTCCAAAAAGATTAAAGCAGACAATTCTAAAAAAGCCTTAATTCAGCTGAGTGTTGGTGACACATATTTGTAATCCTAGCACTCAAGCAGCTGAGGTAGGAGGATAGAGAATTCAAGGCTAACCAGGGCTTCACAGAGAGCCCAGGCCTCAAAAACAAAAACAAAAACAAGAACTGGCATTCCCCTCTTCCGTAAATCAGTCTTTTTGGTGCTGCTTGGTGGAATTAGAGAACAGCTACATATCCTATTTGCCCAATGCCCCTTGATAAACCAGGGAACCATTGTCATGATACTGGTAAGGGCATAGATGTGGGAATGAGAAAACTCAATTTCTAGCCTTGGCTCTGATGTTCGTTGATTATGTGGTGTTGGGGTAGTCATTATCCTATAAAAACCTTGGCTTCTCATTGATAAAATACAGTTTTCCTAGATGATATCTAAGGTCCTCTTTGGCTTTCAGAGTCAATGAATTGACTTGTTCACTGGACATGTCCAAACGCAAAAACCTAAGATCTCAGCTTTTGTTCAAGTTTTGTGGAATCAACCTAGATGTACATCAATAGATGAATGGACAAAGTGTGGTGTATATCCACAGTGCAGCTTTGCTCAGCCATAAAGAAGAATGACGTTATAGCATCTATAGGAAAATGGATAGAACTTGAGACCATCATTTTGAATGAAATAAACCAGACCCAGAAAGGCAAATATCACATGTTTTCCCAGATATGTGAATACATTTGTTGCTGTTGTTAAGTGCCATTGAGTTCAGTCCAATTCATAGTGCCCTTATGTACAACAGAATGAAACACTGCCTGACATGATGCCATGCACATGATCTTTTTTGTGCATAAGCCTATTGTTGCAGACACTGTCCACACATCTAATTGAGAGTTTTCCTCTTTTTCATTGATCTGCCACTGTCCCAAACATGATGTTTTTCTCCAGGGATTGGTCCCTTCTGACAACATGTCCAAAATACATCAAATGTAGTCTAGCCATCCTTTCTTCCAAGGAGCACTCTAGTTGCACTTCTTCTAGGACAGATCTGCTGGTTCGTTTGGTAGGCATATTCCATATTCATCTCCAGCAACATAATTTAAAAGCACTAATTCTTCTCCTTTCTCCCTTATTCACTGTCCAGCTTTAACAAGCATATGATGCAAACTGAAACTACCATGTCGCGAGTCAAGTGCACCTTTGTCTTCAATGTGATATCTTTACTTTTCAAAACTTTAATGAGATCTTTTGCAAAAGCCTTTCCTAATGCAATATATCTTTTGATTTCTTGACTGCTGCTTCTGTGGGTGTTGATTGTAGAACCAAATAAAGCAAAATCTTGGACAACCTCAATATTGTCTCCATTTATCATAAAGTTGTACACTGATCAGGTTGTAAGGATTTTTGTTTTCTTGATATCGAGGTGCAATCCATACCAAAGGCTATGTTCTTTCATCCTCATCATTAAATATTTCAAAACATCAAGCAAAATTGTGTCATGTGCATAGTGCAGATTGTTAGTGAGTCTTCCTATATATTACATATTTTAATATAAATGTCATGAAAGTAGAAGGGGGAATTTTTGGGGTGAGAAAGAGCACTAAAGAGGGAGCATTAAAAATGAATAATGGAGGGAAAGAAAGAAATCTCATGCTTTATCTCATCGGCAGACTCTAGGTTTAAATATATATGTATATATGCAGGTATATTACATACACGTAACATGCAAGCAGAAGGGGAGACCATTGGAAAGGAGAAAAGTGATTAGTTGTGGGGAGGGGGTCATGATAGAGTAATGGGGGAGATGAACATGAGCAATGTATAATAATATGCATGTAAGGAAATATCCCAGTGAAACCCATTAATTTGTATACCAAATAATTGCTAACAAAAAATCATTTAAAAAGAAATCATATATAGATAATTGGGGGTATCTGAAAAAAATAATTTTATCTTTAGTTTTAAATTTCATTATTTTAATTAATAACATAAGTTTTATTGTTAAAAAGAACTATAGGAATTTTTTTCTCCTGTCTAGCTTCAGATATGCCCTTTCAACCTACTGTAATTTCTCCAGGGACCACTTTCAAAAGCTCAAATTGTGGTGTATAATTTAGTATTGTTATTCTTTCTGGCTCAATTGTAAGAGATATAAAACAATAGACAGGAAGAGGTGAGTATGGGGACCTTAAAAGCCTCTGAAGCGATCAGTTCCTTGGAATAAGGCATTATCTAATGTCTCAAAGGCATATCTGAAACTTTATGGAGAACAATTCTCTCTACAACTATAATCTATTTGAAATTAGAGATGATAAGATTTCTCAATTATAACTTTAAAATGTTAAGCTGTAATATAAGGAGAATACATGTTCATAAACTATACATTATTAAGAAGGAGATTAATGTCATTTGTATAATATTATTGCCCATTACTATCATCTAAAACATTCTACTTAAAGCAAATTACTAGCAGGATTTGGCGGTGCATGCCTATAATCCCAGCACTAGGGAGGGAGGTCAAGGAGGAGGATCATAAGTTTCAGGCCAGCCTGAGCTATATAGCAAGATCCTATCTCAAACAGCCCCCCCCCACATAATAATAAAAATAAATAAATATAGTGAATTACTTTAATGTGCAAGATTCAGTAGACTTCATGCACTGGTAATGCCATTCATAATCTGAGATACTTTAATGGTTCAAAAATAACAGTAAAAATAAGCTTACAATGGCATTGCTTCAAACCGTTCCCATTTTTTCTCTCTTAACTGATTTGTCTTGACTTTCATTCAAGGGTTTTTACTACAAATTACCAAATGGAAAACCAGGTGTCTTCTCTGGCTATTTTTTAATACTTTAAAAGTTTTCTATTTCAGTGCCAGGCTAAACTTACTATCTGAATAACAAGTGGTTTGCAAAGGAATAGCACAAGTTCTAGTTGATTGTCTAGTTGTACATTCATCCTTGAGGTGTTGAGTAATTAACATCTTTTTACCATAGATTCCAAATCAGGCAATGTTTTAGCCTGTATCCTAACACCAGCATTTCATATGATGCTATGAACCTCCATTTTGATACTTCAAACTACATGTTTTTCTAGTTTATTAGTCCATTGCATACATCATTGTTACAGTTTTCATATTCCTTCTCCCTTGGGGCTCTCTTATTTCTGCCAGCATCTCTTTCAGGTTACTTGATTACAGCTTTCATTGCCACTGAAAAAATAATCACCAACAATGCTCAACCTGTTATAATGGGCTTTTCTACTCTCTGCCATTTTGTAGCTTTTTGGCCTATTGTCAAACTCATGAAAATTTCAGGATAATAGCCTTTAACCAGCTGCTCCATTCTGTTAGGATTTCTTTCACCTTTTTATGTTACATACTCCCATATGGGTAAACCAAACAGAGCCAAGAGCTAGGACTCTCTTGCTTTCTTAATGAGTTAGAAAATTATTCTTCTGTGTTCTGGACTGTCAAAAGAATTTAGTATTCCCAAACTTGCATGCAGAATCTAACATAGATGTCATAATAAGTGCATACGAAAAATCACATTAGGTCAGATCAACAGGGCAACCAGCCCAGAACTCTATCCCAGATAAGGGCACTCTTGGTTATTTTGTCAGTTAACCTAGTAATTTTCATTTAAAAATTAGGGTGCATCAGGACCATTTGTTAATGATGCATTTTAAATCAGTTTGCAGTGACTTTATCCAATGGTGTCTTAAAATTTTGCCATTTCTTACCTGAGACTCATCTTAGAAATAAGTCCTATGGGTGTAGTGACTTCTATATAAGTCAAGGAATGTTTCAATTTCTCTGGAATCTGCATCCTTTAACCTCAAAGAATGTCCCCAATAAAATGCTTTGGAATTCAGTGAATACACTTATATTTACTCAGAGTCCACTTTACCCTCACATCCCCCAACTAACACTTTTCATCTTCCTGGTCTGAGAAATTCTAATCCTATTTAGTCTTTTAGTCTGTCCTTGAATGAGAGATAAGCTTTCCCCTTGATCATCTTAGTTGCTTTCCCTTGGATCTTTTCCAGTCCTATAATATCTTCCTTGGGATATCGTAACTGGAACGGCTCAAATATTGGTTATTAAATTTGTTAGCCTTGTCTCTAGTCTCCGCTCACTCATGAAGAAAGTAAATGCTATTCATTGTCTCCCATTGGTGCAGGAGTGGAGAAACCAATTGAGGTCATAACCTGTTCTACATATTATTAGTTCTAGCCAAAGGTTGATTTTCTGCTACTTTTCTGTAATACCAGATGAATTGTTTGACCTTATATTTCTGCCAGCTGTCCCTTAGGAAGCATTTGATTTTTAGACAAGCTGGTCCTTTTTCCCCTTCAAAGACGCTGTGGTTGCTAAATATTAGGAGGAATTTACTAATGAAACTCAGTATTAAACCTGCTGACTCAGTCAGCAGTACTGCATCTCATCAGGTTTCTTTCTAAATATTTCTGAAGCATTTCACAGAAGAGTAAAAAACAGGGTTCTGGGGAACCTAACTGCTCAGCTTTTTCTATGTGCAATGTTCAAAAACCAACTTATATCTAAATGAGTGCCTATCTTTCCCGTCTGGTTATTGTAGATGTTGTATATACATTGCTATATATGACCTTGATCTATCCTTCTCTCCACTCTTAATCTCAAGCATGTTTCTATTAGCCATTTGTTGTATCTGAGTTGCTCACAATTTTCTGGTAGTTCCTGCCTAGCAAATTGCCATATAAAACTTCCCTGACTGAAGTCAACACTCACTTCAATATACATTTCTTATTATCGTTGCTGTCTGACAAAATTGCTGGTCTGGGTTCTAATTTTCCAGTTTTCTTATGGCCTATCATTCCTATCGCTCTAGTAGTATGAATATTGTACTTTCTGCAAGTAATTTTGGCCATCTCCCAAAGCAGTTCCAAAATAGTCAGCCATTGAAAACCCTATGAAGGTCACTATAAGTCAGATCCAAATCAATGGCACCTAACACCACCACCACCTTCATTTACCTTTTGGTAGTGATGGGTTCTACATCCTATAAGTCTACATTCTGGTTTGAACTCATATATCTTGCTCTGGCTTTCAGAACTCATGTTCCCTAACTTGTATAGACTCTGAGTCTTGACACCACCTCCCCCTTATGCCTCTATTACTACTTGCTAGGCAAATTTTCAGATTTCAAATACCTCCCATTTTTAAAGAATACCTTGCTCTCATTCTTGCTCCAGCTCGTATTTGCACCAGGAGTTTCTCTAACTCACATATTGGTTGGTTTATTTATTCCTTTGAATTATTGATTGCTATTTCAGTACCTGTATTTATATATGGAGGAAGCAGTGGTTAGCTATGTCTTAGCTTTAATAGCAATTGACATGCTCAATAGCTCTGTGTTGGCTGGAATACAGTGAATAGGTCTTCTGATAATGAGATGGGCTCTTGTCATCTAGACAAGATGAAAAGATTCTTCTAAAGAATACTGGAGCAAAACACAGTAGTACATGCCTATAATCCCAGTGACTCAGGAGGTGGAAGTAGGAAGTTCAGAAATTCAAGGCCAAAGGCAGCCTGTGCAACTTAGCAAGACCCTATCACAAGATAAAGGCAAAAAATTAAAAGAGAATCTGGGCATGCAGCTCAGTAGTAGAGCACTTGCAATGTATGCAGGAGCCCCTGGGTTCAGCTCCCCAGCACCACAAAAAAATAAATAAATAAAAATTTAAAAACAAAGAACACTATATTATATATCTGGGTTGGAAAACATTCTCCCATTTCTCACTCCTATCTCGCCATAATCATACCAGTGTTCTGACATTTAGTTGAAAAGTTGGTTGAGTTTTGATATAGTTATTCATAGATTTATGAACATATCATGTAATGTGTAATTTTGTGCTGTTTCTAGTAAGATCCTTTTCATCTATATTTTCCTTCAAAATATACCTTTTAGCAGCTGACAACACAACATTAAATAGTGGAAATTTTAAATAGAGCAGACATCACAAGTCTTGCAATCTTGTTCCAGCTTCTCTCTGAACTAGCTATTTGACCAATTGTGAATGACTTATCTTTTCTGGGCCTCAGTTTCTTCTTCTGTTATCCAAGGAGGCTGAACAACATAATATCACAGGTCATTTCCAGTCCTTATAGTCTCTGATTTTATGAATGTTGACTTTGAAATAGAAATTGTTTGTGACAGTTTTCCAGAGGAGTGAAAATGAACCTTCATATTGCCCTTGAGGATTCTTATTGCACCATCAATCTTAACAGGATAGAAAGGACAAATAATATTAAACCTTTCACTTAACCATTTAGCACCATTGAGGATATGAAGTGGATATAACAGAGAATCAGCTGTCTAATTTGAGCTGTCAGTCTTTAGGATGCTGGTGAATATCTCTGGGTAATTAAATTTTTGAAATCACTGCCAAAAGTCTGATGCTCTGACTTTTCGAAAGGCTTTAGTACACAAAGATAACCCTGAGGTCAGTCTTCTCTGCTGTGCTTTCTCCTCCACGGTTTGATGGTTCCAAAGGTCACTTTAGCTGAGTCTCATTAAGCTCTGTAACCTCAATGAAAGAATAGTCAGTATTGCTTAATTGATGATATAATCAGAAAAACAACTCAGGTTAAGATATTAACTGAAAGAGAGAGAATGAGGTACCGTAGTGCTATGTAGAGTATTGATTCTGGCCTTCTGTTTTGCAGATCTCCTTGGGACATGTATTAGTATCTTCTGTCTCATAGATTCATTCAAAACCTAACATCCAAGCTGGGTGCAGTGATGCACGCCTTTATTCCCATTAATTTGGGAGATGGAGGCAAGAGGATCACAAGTTTGAGGCCAGAGGCAGCCTGTGCAATTCAGACAGACCCTGTCTCAGGATTAAAAGGCAGGGGCTAGGGGTGCAGCCCAGTGGTAGACCACTTGAAAAGTTTGTCTGAGGCCCTGGGTTCGGTCCTCAAGTACTACAATCAATCCATCAGTAAATAAATCAATAAATATCCTAATATCCTCTGATGTAGTTTCATAAGCTAGTTAGTATACCTTGTCTGAAATGACAGACTCCAAGATGATAAGTATTGTATCTCTTTTTGTAGCATACAGTGTACTGTCTCACAGATGACATGTGCTCGGGAAATATTTCAATGAATGAAGGAATATACACCAATAATCTTACATGTTTTTCAGTTTTCTGACTTTTTTACCTTCAAAAACTCTTTTCACTTTCTCTCTTTTTTGTTTTCTTGCTATGCTAGGGGGTAGGATCCAAGGGTTTTCACATGCTAGGCCAGTGCTCTACCACTGAGCTACTGCCCTAGCTCCTGAGTGTCAATTTAGATTTACTGTTTGAATATATTTCTCATATCCTGTAGACATCAAGTTTAATATAAAAAAGCATGCTGAGTGTTTGAGATTTTCATATCCTGTGTAGTTTGATACCCAGGAGAAAACCTTTTAGCATTGCATGTCTGAAAGTTATATAACGAAACGTGAATTCTAGAATGTGCAAGGCCCTGGGTTCTAATCTCTAGCAACACAGACACAGGAGTTCTAGATTCCATACCATCTTCATCTAACAATATGATTTAAGGTGTAACTCAGCCCATCTGGAACTCAGTTTTTCCATTAATAATAAGAAGGTAGAACTGGATAATAGCTGAGATCACTTTGAGCTTTGGGTTTGTTTCAGTAGAACAAGGGATTTCTCTTTTCCCTTGAGGCCTATTCTGATTTTGGTTTGTTTGTTTTTTCACAGTAGTTGTTACTTTAAATTGATTAAGCATAGTGTTTCACTGAGCATTGTATGTAGGACCTACTTTAGGGGCTGTGTTCTGGCAGCCATTGAATCTTAAGACAATGTTATATTGTGTTGTTGTTGTTAGGTGTTGTCGAGTCAGGTCCGACTCTCATAGGGTTTTCAATGGCAGATTGTTTTGGGATTGCCTTGGGAGTGGATTGCTATGTCCTTCTCCCATTTTTGTGGTGCTGGGAATCAAACTCAGGACTTCAGAGACTGCAGAGCAGCGCTCTACCAACTGAGCTAAATCCCAGCCCAAGAGAATGTTATAGATAACAAAATTTTTTATCGGAAAATGTAACATTCTGTATGCTATATGTAGTGTGTAAAGTGGATGTGTGTATATTTATATGTGTGTGTATATATATATATGTGTATGTGTGTGTATATATATGCAATATTATATATGTATATATATACATACATATATATATATATATATATATATATATATATATATATATATATATATATATATATATATATCCTTCACGTGTCTGTCAGCTTATCATGCTGTGAGGGTTGTGTATTGCTGTATGCAGGTAGCTATGCCACTGGTATTTCAGATACCAATACAGCAACCCATGGTGGACCGATTTCAGCTAAGCTTCCAGGCTTAGACAGACTAAGAAGAACTCGGCAGCCCACTCCCAAAACAACTGTTCTTGTTGTTGTTAAGCAGGTCCAACTCATAGTGGCCCTATGTACAACAGAATGAAAGACTCCTCAACACTGTGCCATGCCTGGCCCTCTGTCAGTGCTCCTCTGCTATTCATAGGATTCTCAATGGCTGATTGGGAATTGTTTCAGGAGTGGGCTTCCAGGTCCTTTGCCTATTTATGTGGTGCTGGGGATCGAACCTAGGCCTCAGAGAGTGCAGAGCAGTACTCTACCAACTAAACTAAACCCCAGCCTCCCTCTGACACAATTAGACATTGAAAACCCTATGAATAGCTGAGAAGGACTTTCAATTATAGTGCTGAAAAATAAGTCCCCCAGGCTGGAAGCCATTCAAGAAACAACTGAGTAAGAGTTGCCTCCTCAAAGTAGAGTCCACCTTAATAACAAGAATGGAGTAAAGCCCTGGGACCTCCTTTTACTGATATGGTATGACTCAAAATGAGAAGAAACAGTAGTTGCTCAAACATAAAAAGATCATGTACATGGCACAGTGCTGGGTACTGTTTCATTCTGCTGTACTTAGGGTTACCATGTAACAGAAAACATAAGCAATAGAACTAAATTATGTGTGCTGGAAAAAATCCTCTATTATAATACACATGATATAGCTTAGATATCCCCTCCTTCATTCATGGCACTTCTTTGAATGTGAGCAAGCATTGGATATAATCAAAAGCATTTCTCTAAAAGAAGATATGTAAATTATTTTATGTATTCCTTTGTTTTCTAACTTTTTTAAACATGCCCTTTCTTACATAATTATGTGGTAGGAAAATATTAATGATTGCATCAAATGCATCTGCATTTGAAACCCAGCTCTATCATATTCTGTTATTTGAACAATTTACTTAACCTGAGCCCCATTCTACTTTATAGCATATAAGAAATATCACTCAAGAAACATAAATTGGCTTTCTTTCTGTCCTCTAAAACTGATTTGTAGCCTAATTGACCTCTACTAGATATGTGGTGTTGAGATTTTAAGCATATATTCAGAGATGTACCCAGGATGAGCTACATACTTTGAATGTTTTCTAAGACCCAACTACGTGCCTGGTCAAATTAGTTTATTTTCATTCGTAAGAGTTCCCATATAAATTGGGGTATTGTGAATTCCCAAACATTCCTGCACTTCTCCTAGGCTTCTCTAATTGCTTCTTATCCTGTCCCCCTGGGAAGCAGCATCCTGTTCCCTTCACAAAGGTCAGCAGCAGCCCAGACAACATTTTTAAAATAACTTAATAACCCTGAACTGCCTCTCCCCTTCGGATAATTTCCTTAGAGCATTATCCCTTTGAACACTGACCTGTGTTGCAGAAAATGTCCCTTTCTCAGCAGGAAAACTTCAAATCCCATTCACTCTGCCCCTCTGTCATTCCAGGAGATAGGGTGAGTGAGAGTCAGGGATAGAACGACAGAATTAAGTACTTCTTTTTGGAAGAATGTTAACATGATAACACATGTTCTGTCTCTTTCTCTCTAGATAGATAGATAAATATGTATGTATGTATTTCTTCTTTTTTAAAAATAAACTGAGTGCATTGTATCAATCAGTGCTATCACGTTGCAAATTTTAAAATCCTGCACAAAATAGAAAAAAAAATACCTCTGCCTTTCTCAGCAGTCTGAAAAGCTCCTAAGAACAGGTCCTAGGTGAGGCTTAGCCCACTGTCACCATCTAGCAAATGATCACATCTTCTGTGATATCATTAAGTCATGGGTTAGATGTAACTGAGAAGCTTCTGTGGTCTTCTTGAAAATTTCAATTGCTTTTTCTTTTTCTTTCTCAGCTTACCGCCATCCATCTTGGTCCCCAAAGCCATTGCGTGTCAGACATTCAGGGCAATGTTTAACTTGCTTCTTTGTTGCTTTAGAAAGTTTTTTTTTTTCTTGTTTTCTTTTCTCTTGGTTTGGTCACTTTTTCTTCATCTGGAGCTTTCTGTGAAGAGATTCTCTCATAGCTACAGTCCATATAATCTAGAGAAAGAAAAGCAAAGTTTAATGTGTACTTGTTGTTGTTAGGTGCCATCAAGTCGGTGTCCGACTCATAGCAACACTATGTACAACAGACAAAACACTATTGTCAGTGCTTCTCTGCTATTCATAGGGTTTTCAATGGTGGATAGATTTTTGGGAGTGGGTTGCCGGGTCCTTCTCCCAAGCATACAGCACCTGGTGTTCCCAGGTGGTCTCCCATCCAAGTACTAACCCGATCTAACCCTGTTTAGCTTCTGAGATCTGACAAGATCAGATGCCACAGGGGTACGGCTGCAGACAAATGTGCACATACTATGCACTAAATGATAGACTAGGAGTTTCATTTATATCATAAAGCATACACTTCCACTTATGCTGAGACCATTAAATCCTCCTAACAAGCCCAGTTATTATTTAGTAAAGAAGAAACAGCTGGTGCTTAGGAAGGTAGAGAACTGATATTTAAGATCATCATTATCAGCATCATATAGTTGTGAAAGCTGTATGTTAAGTAAGGAAGACAGGAGAGGAATTGATGGCTTTGGATTATGGTGCTGGAGATGAGTATTGAATATACCATGGACTACCAGAAGAACCAACAGATCCATCCTAGAAGTGAAACCATAGTGCACCTTCGAAGCTAGGATAGCTAGGCTCCATCTTAACATATTTTGGACACATTGTCAGGAGAGACCAATCCCTGGAGAAGGACATCATGTTTGGAAGAGTGGTGGGTCAACGAAAAAAAGGAAGACCCTCAACTAGGTAGACTGACACAGTGGCTGCAACAATGGGCTTAAACATAAAAAAAGATCATGTGCCTGGCACAGAATCAGTGAGTGTTTCATTCTGTTGCACATAGGGTCACCATGAGTCAGACACCGACTTGATGGCACCTAACAACAACAACAACATTATCATCATTAGCTCAATTGTTGCTCCTGGGTGTTTCAACTTTTTAGTACTGTAGTTTGAAAACTAGCCCTTAGGATAACCAAATGTAGCCAGTCTACCACTATACAACTGCCATCTTGGCCGTCACCAACATAACCATATCAGTTGTGTTGCTGGTATTTTTTTCTTCAGCTTATCTACCTAGTCAAGCTCTTCTGTCCGTACTGTCTTGCAAAGACCAAAATTACTCTTTGTGGCTTTTGGCAATAAAGGAGAACCAAAGGGAAAAAGAAAAAAGAAAAACCTGGCCAGTCCTGTTACTTTGTAGTTGTTGTTAGATGCCATCGATTCTGATTTATAGTAACCCTACATACAACAGATAAAACACTCCTGGACACTATGCCATGCCTGGCACTATGTCAGTGCTTCTCTGCTATTCATAGGGTTTTCAATGGTTGATTGTTTTGGGGGAGTGGGTTGCCTGGTCCTTCTCCCTATTCTATGGTGCCTGGTTTCCCCAGGTGGTCTTCCATCCAAGTACTAACCAGACCCAACTCTGCTTAGCTTCCAGGATCTGACAGGGATCAGATGCCAGGTACATCTGGTACAGTTACAGGCATTAAAGGTTTCATCCAGGCTGTCCTCAATCTCATGATCCTCCTGCCTCATCCTCTTCAGCAAGTTGATTACCAGCGTGTGCCACCACAATAGGCAGCCCTGATATAAACCCTTTTTTTCTTCCCTGTAGGCTGAAAAAGTAAAGAATTTTTGAGTCACTTTCCACCACTTCCATCAGACTTTCCTAGGATGAGAGTATGGCCAAGACCAGTAACCTAGTAGATGTCCCAGAATGTATGTTTCCTCATATTCTGAAGTGTATACCTTTTGAAAAGCAGGACATAGTCAGCTCAGGTGAACTAGAGCAAAGCTACAAGAGGCTTTCCAATACTTGAGCAAGCCCTTGAATGTAACACTCTCTCCACCTTCTAGAACAAATAAAGTCTCATCTTTCCCATAAACCCCAGGCATGACTATGGCCAATTGCCCATTCAAAGAAAATGCATATGGCCCCGTGACCATTAAGTCATGACTTCTCCAAGCATTGAACATTGGATCACCCTGTGTTTTACATGAAAAACGTCTCATTTTATTGCAAAATATTTTCTAATTTTTTGTTACTATAAGTACATGGTAAAAAGAAGTACTACTTGTACTTTCTTTTGTAATGACTCAAAAATCACCACACCATTTTGAGCAATAAAAATGAGGATTTGAGGATAGAAGAGGTTTTGAGGATAAAATAAGTTATATTCCCCCAAGATTAAGAAAATATTATCTGAGTATGTAAACACCCTGTGCTAATCTATACTTTATCAAATGTAAGGCTAGATTAATTATATTTCCCCAGTCATACTTATATCAGTACTATAGGAACCTTTCTTTTGAAAAGAAGAATGAAAAATTTCAAACATTAGAGCAGAATGAACCCTTGATGGAGCAGGAGGAATTGAATAGACACAGCAAAAGTTCAAAGTGAAAATATCATTACAAGTACAACTAAAGAACAATTTTAAATAATTTAGTCATGTGTATATGTATGTGTGTGTGTGTGTGTGTGTGTGTGTGTGTGTGTGTGTGTGTATCCACATCATATATATCTATTAGAGAGAGAGAAAGAACAGAAGGTAAAGAAGGTAATTAACAATAGGTCTGCAATTCATTTCCTGGGCAATGTGAGGGTAAAGAATGACCTTGGCAGACCACCTTATAAACATTCTAATGACCTCCCATACCTCCTTCCTAATCTTGTAAATGGCATGTAACTCCTGGAAAGATACTGTAAAGTCCCTATTTATAAAATGTTTTTGGTAGGATGTACCTGGGTTGATTAGGTTGTTTATTATAAATAAACCTGGAATTCATAGATTTATAGGCCATGGGGGTTTGTAATTAACAAATTATAAAGTGGAAACATTTTTAAAGTAAAATGGTTTCCTTTCAGTGTCCATGTTTCTGCATAATTTTTAAAAAAAACGTTGTTGTTGTTGTTGTTGTTGTTATGTGCCTTTGAGTTGGTATCCGACTCATAGCGACCCTCATACGGTTTTCAATGGCTGACTGTTTTGGGATTGACTTGGGAGTGGATTGCCAGGCCCTTCTCCCATTTTTGCGGTGCTGCTGGGAATTGAACTCGGGACCTCAGAGACTGCAGCGCAGTG